>VXAV01010432.1:312687-334686 GCA_013399715.1 Alectura lathami
CAGTCATGGAGCATGGCTTTTCTCTACTCAACACCAGTGTGCCTCAAGCCAAGCCAAAGCACCAACAACATCTCCTTCAACACACCAAGGCACTTCAAAAATTCACTCTGAGTTTTTCCTGTGGAATGCCCATGTTGTGTGTTCATTTTGCAGTGAAACTCCTCAGTGCATCAGCTAAAAACAGATCCACTATTGCACTGGGGAGTTTAGTCAGTTGAATTAAGGACAGCAGGCATGAGACAGCCAGACTTGGACTCATGAATTCAGTCAGCAGGAGTTGTCTTCTCTTCTGCCTCAACTCCTGAATCATGCAGCCAAAAAAATAACTCTTAGAATTCTTCATTAGAAGCATGACTTCTGTTTGAGCCTAAACATGCATCTCTGAAATATCCAAGTTGGTTTTCATAATATAACAATACAAAAAAAAAAAAAAAAAAACACTAAAAAAGTAGTCCATCAAACCAGATCATGTCTTAGCTAGGAACCAGCTAGGAGACCAGCAGTTCAATTTTTTCCCAACTTCAAATGTCATTCTTTAGATTTTGCTACATCACTTCTCAAATATTAAAAAATGACTAAGATCATAAATCTTTCCAATCTAGATGGCAGAAGCAGGCTTCATCCTAGCTTTAAGTGCCTAACAGACAGTTATCTAAATCCAGCTTAGCTTCGTATGCTCTCTTCCCCATCAGTAATAACAGAAAATGTATTTCTGAAATAGATTCATCTGTAATCTTCAGACAGTTGGAACTCTGAACACGCCAGCTTCAAATCTTTTACTAAAAACATGACTGAAAGTCCAGCTTAAGCTTAGACAACTAATTACTAGATTACAAAGCAGAATGGGGAGGATCCTACCCTTGTTTGCAATGCTCAGAACACTCAATGATTTACCAGATTAAGTCATTTCAGTTCCTTTAGTCTATCAAGATGGCTTCACTCTCTGTCTCTCAAAATAAGTAAATAAATAGCTTTTTTTTTTTTTTTTTTTCCCCTTTTTGGGCTGTGCTGGGAGCCATCCCTTCACAACTCTCAGAAACACACCTGGCTTTTTGGCAAGTGGAACATGCTGGACACTAATTTATCTGTGGCATGATGGATTCTCTAATCTATAGGGTTCGGATACAAAATAAATAAATAAAGTCACACTCTCAGAACTTATTTAATAAATAAATAGCATATCTATAACACTTCCAGTCATTTTTATGTCAATCCCTTAAATCCTACACAAAAGACTTAACAGATTTCTGAACTAAAAAGTTGTACAAAAGGAGTAGGAGAGCAGCTTAAGAAAAATCCATGGGGATGTGAGATACGTGGTAAAGAGGCCCCTGCATACGAGAAAACTCGGTCTCTTCAGCTGTAGTTGTTCTTGGTATTGTGGTTTCCTGGTTCCAGCAATTAATCTGAAAAAGGACAGCACTCTTTCATACCTTACCATTTATGGTTACAGAAAGCTTCGTAATAGGGGAACTAAGTTATGAGTTCAGCCACAAAAAAGCAAACCCAGTGAAGTACAAGAAAGAAAAAAAAAAATAATAAAATCCCTTTCAGCCCTAAGCTCAACTGCTTCATCTTGGACAGAAAGGTTTTATACCAAGTCTGTCAAGTAACAGAAGTTTTTACATCAGATAAAGCAGCATTTCATCAGAAACAGTAAGTATATTTTTAAGCAACTCTTTTTCCTTGTGAGCATATAATAGCTTTGTTTTGTGGGTGGTTTTTTTTTTTTTTTTTTTTTTTTNGGGTGTTTTTTTTTTTTTTTTTTTTTTTTTGAAATTACAGTGTTTTTGGAAGCAACTGTCTTTCTAAATCTTCAGCATTATAGAGGAAACCCACACATATGGGCTAAGCTGTAACTGTATGCTAACAATTATGGATAATTATTAGATTGCAAAGATATGATCCTGGATTTTGTGAAAATACTACCTTTAAGAGCCTGCAGCACTCACGGGATCTTTACCCTTAGGAGTTTCATGACTTCAGGTGTCCAGCACTCTGCAGCATTCCTTTAGAGACTGTGCTTGACCCATCCCCAGGGAAAGTTAGAGAGGAACCACACTCAAACTCTATCAGGCTTCTTTGAAAACTGCTCTTAAACTGAAGAATTTTGCACAGTCCTGCACTACACAGAAACCCAAAGAAGCACTCCAGAAAGAATTCAGTAGTGCTAAACCGATCAAAGGGGTTTTGTTTAAGAACTACTAAGTTTAGAAGCTAATATGCATAGAATTAATCTCAAACTCTCAATTTTTAAACAAAAAAAGCTAACACTTCACATTACTGTCACATCGGGTAAACAGTTCTTAAGTAAAGCAAACTGATACAGCATATTTCATAAAATGGATGTAATTGTATCATGTTATGCAGTCATAATACTGATTCTTCAGGTTTCCAACACAGCTGCACAAGTGCATAGTAGGATCTGCTTTTCTGTGCACATTACTGAGGCTCAGCATCACTTTATTCTGTAAGGCACACAACATTCGTGGTCCTAGATGTGCTAAATGCATTTAAAGTAATGAAATCTTGTTTTGCAGTGAACAAAATTGGTGCTCCCTGGCCCCAGTGTCACTGGGGAAAGCAGATCTGTTACCAGCAAAAAAAAAGTTTATAAATGCTAAAATTTTAAAAAGAGATGGGGCAGGAAGACGGAAGGAAGAGGTAAGTGCCAATGCAAGTGCCGTTCTACGTTCAGGAATGTAAATGGTGTGGCAGCAGAAGAGAAAGGGGCAAGAACAGAAGTGAAGCAAAGAAGAATCCAAAGTGTTGAAAACACTCATTGGAATCAATAAGCAAATGTGAGTGATGAGACTAATTCTACTAAGAGACACTAGTAAATACGTAAGGTGCGCAGCTCTGCCATAGCAGAATAACCAGTACAGAATTATGTTTACAGGCCTAAAATTTACAGCTGCCTTCTGGTTCCCACATGAAATACTCAGCTGATGTACAGCAAAACACACAGTGTTACTATTACACACCCAGAGAAAAAAAAAAAAAAAGCAATTCTTATCTTGCCTGCACAAGGTGCTTTGAGAGCAATATCAGATGATTTATGTTGGCACTCAATTTGAGAAAGTGAATGGCAATTTTGTATTCAGAGGCAGTAGAGGGAAAAGGGCCCAGGCCTGCCGAAAATCTCCTCCCTTTAGAGTTGTAGATGACTTGCATCACTGCTCTTAGTGTAACACAGTGTTAGTATTTGATGCTCATCTGAAAGCAACAGGTAACAGCTCGCTAGCAATTCACCATATGGCGTAGGATAAACCAGCTCAAACAAATGACTGCATTACTGTCAATATTTATTCCCACCTTAAATTTGAAAGAAGGGTTCAGGTCTTTCTTCTGCTAGAGAGAGAGGAGAGGCAGGCATTTGTCGGTGCTACTGACACCCCTGGATAGTGCTGTACCCAAGCTCAGAGGGCCTGGAATAGCCCGAGAGAGAGGTCCTCTCCCAACTCACGCTGCTCACGGCGCTGGAAACTCCTCAAGAGATGGGAGAGGAGGCAGCGGCTTCCCATCAAGCATCAAACATCTGCTAGCCAAAGCAGGGGACCGTGTTCCAAACCAGTGCAGATGGCATCCTTAGGATTATCACCAGCAGCTGTCAATGCAGTGATTATACATTGAAATTGTGCAGCTAATGTACTGTATAATTTAACTAAGCTGAGGGAAAAAGATTAGGAAGAAGGAACATTATGAAAAGATCTGGAGCTCATCTTTTCCTAATAATTATGGAGGCGCCCTGCAATCTTCGGAGCAGAAGATACATGTAGATTTGCTCTTGAAAGGACAGACTAAAATCCCCATTATATACTCCAACATCTTTCAATTCAAATATACTCAGAGACTTCCTGGGCCAATCAAGTTCTCTGAAATTCTTCATTTTTCAAATATTTAATGATTTTTTCAGAGGAAACACTTAGTGAGCTCTTCCAGCATTCCTCCTAACATACATTGATGGAACTAGGAGACGGAAGAGAAGGATTTTTAATCTGAAAAAAAAATAACCTTTTAACACTGGTGAAACTCCAGATAAACATCTTTTTCTATATACACACAGCATTCATATGTCTGAACAACCGAAAAAAAAAAGTTTCCAGCACAACATAGGAATATCTGTATACAGAAGGAGGTAAAAAGGAATGCACACTGGGTTTACTTCTCACATTTCATTCCCCAAGTTTTCTCTGAAATAATTCTGCACACAGATGGAATAACGTTAAAGATTTTGCTAGCCTCCTCACTAAATTTTAAAACATCTGAAAATCAGCAGGAAGTATATATCTCAGTTTTCAGGACCACATTTACAGAGAATGTTACAACAACAACAACAGTGACGCGAGCACCTCTGATTTACACTGCCTGACGACACAGCCAATTATATTTTGTGTTTATAGAGGCACTTGGATATTTTTAGACTAATCTTTCTTGTTAACATTCCCTGCATAATTCATATGTCCTTATTCTCTTTGGAGTTGAGCAGGCATCCGATGAATGGGGGAGCAGAGGCAAGCAGGAACACCCCGCTGCCCACACAGCAGGCAGGGGTCAGGCAGTGCTGCTGGCAGGGGGACAGGGAACAGCACCACACACAATTCTGGGAAATTATCTTAGTCTTTTCTGAAAACTTCCAGTTTTCAGAGCCAAATTGCTTACTTATCTTGAAGAGGTAGCTTGGTAGTTTAAAACAATAAGGAAGTATGAGCTTAATGGTACATCAGCTATGTATGTGTCTGACATTCAAGCAGACCAGTGGGGCAATTAAACTTATTAATTCTTGGGTTAATAGTCTTATAGTTCTTATTTTCCAGATGATGAGGGGGCTGCTGATCCCACTGTTTTCCAGCATAACCGGGACAGCAATGTAAACATTAAATCTCTAAGTTGTAGTTGAGCTATAACAGTGACAGAGCACAACTTTTCCTCAAGTCACATTGACCGTAGCAATTTTTCACTTGTTTGTTTTCCCACAGAACTGATTAAAGACAAATCACCCTTACTGCACCATAAGAATTTGTTGCTAACAAAGCAGGTTTCCAGTTGTCTATCACCAGCTTCCCACCGTGGCTGGAGGAACTGTAACACAGGACCACATGGTCCCAGGGCCTGCATCCTTCCTCTGCTCCATCTTGCCCTCAACCGAGCTGCACAGTAGCTAAAGCCAAGTCTCACACTGCAGTTTAATACCAATCTGACTTTAGATGCTGTGTTGCACAATGTTCCAATACTGGAAATATTTTGATATTCTTCACTATTGAGAATGCTGCATCCTCACTTTTCCCATGCAGAACTACAAGAAAGGTGAGAAGTTTCCCAGAGCAGGCAGCACCACCACGCACTCGGTGCAGCAGTGCCTCGGGGTGCCCATGCCTCCGTGCAGGTCCACACACAGGCACGCAGGCACAGTGCCCAACGCCCGACATTACAGTTATGGCCCCACAGACCAAGAAACACATAACTGCATGGACTTTCATGTGTTCTACATAAATGCCAATAAGCAGGTCAGTTTCAGCAGTTTCCAACTGAAGATGCCTGCCTCCTACAATACAAGTGGATTCTACATGATTATCAGAAAGCCAACGCCCTCAGAAATGCTGTAAGGTAAATCTTGAGTGTTCCTTGATGTTTCATGTGAAGCAGAATTAAACATGGACCTGGACAAAATTCACTATTTCAACAATAACAACTCATTTTTTTCTTAGCAACACCTCAGAACAGCCTCTTCATTTTGATATTATGTATTAGCAATTTTAAATATATACATATTTCTAAAAAAAACCAACAACAACAAAATTCTACCTAGCTTTTAGCACTTCCACCAGTGGAAAAAAAAACACAAGCAAGTGGAAAGAGAGCAACATTCAAATTATTCTCATATTCTTTTAGGGGATGATGGTGACTTCCTCTTGTCTTTCCCTAGATGCACTGTCCCCAGAACCAGTGACACCCCATAGCTCTGCCAGCCTGGTACTGCTGGAGTTTGCCTTTTTCTTGGCCAACAAGAGCAGCCCATTCTCTAACTTTGGCTTGTGTTTGGTGACATCATACTATTTTGTGTCAAAAAAACCCACAGCATTTCTGTGCTATGTGCTTGGATGGCAAGTTTTAAACACAGCCAAGGCCAAAATGGCCAAGGCCAAAAGCATACATTGAGAAATCAGAACTGTGTCTCAAATATTAAATTTTAAATTATTTCAACTCTTTTGAAATAAGAAAATCATGTTTCAGTCTAATGCTGAAGACAAAATAAAAATGAATCTACTTTGGGGGGATTTTCCCTTCATGCACCATTTACCAGTACACAACACAAAATACCTCTTACTTCAGACAAGCAGCAACATCAAACAGACCAAATGAAGGCCGAGAACAATCAAGTTGTTCAAACTCTGTCAGAACACAATGACATTTTCCAACTCCACCTCCTAAATCTATCATTTAACCACAATACCTACAGCCAATGCTATTCATGATTCCTGTCTCTCTTTTTTCTTTTTTTCCCCCCCCAACCAGGATCAGAGAGATTCCAGATTTCATAACGCTAAATCATGTTGGCAAAAAAGTTGGTGACTGCACAAAAGAGAGGGGAAACAAGGGCCCTGTGCCTGGGGCTGGGAATGGTTGCATGCTCCATGATGATGTACTTCTTCATTGGGATTACTATAGTGCCATTCTACACTAAAAGGTAACAAGTCATTTGATTATGAATATGAGGCTGTTTCTTTTTTTATTGTCTGCAAATATAATTACTAAATCAGTGCCAGAACAACCACCCACAAATAAAACATGCTTTGCTGGGGCGGATGCCTATAACAGAAGTCATGGTAAATTTGCTCAGTCAAGCAGCCCTACCTTGCCTTCGAATCAACCATCATGACAAACTAACACCTCCAACAGCCCAGTCTGTTAGTTGTAACAAAGTGTAAAAAAACAAAGTGTAGAAAGACCAAGAGTGTGCTGGCACTTTAGCAGCTCATTTTTTCCCTGCTTGAAGATTTCAACAGCAAAAGTAAGTACACACGCTAATTCATTATTCCCAGCAGCACCTTTATGCTCACCACCTTTATTCCAGGGTTTATGTATTGGCATATATAAATGTTATTTTTCATACCATGAAAACAACAGCCAATCTTCAGCACTATGTTACCCGACAATACCATAGTTGACAAGATCCAGTAATATACTTAGAAAAGCTGTTTAAAGCCTTGCTCTGAGATTTGGAAAACACTAATATATATCCTGGTCTTCTGATAACATTACAAAAGACATCTGCACATAAAAAGATCAGTTTCTTCAGAGTTGGAGGGGTAGGCAGAGCTCTCTGCATTGGCACTAAGCAGCCCTGAGGTCTGCCTGTGCTAACTCACCACTGGCACGCAAAGATGAACCTCCAACATATTACAACTCATAACAGATGCCACAAAAGCATTTAAAAGCAATACCTTTTGTTTTGGTTTTGTAGTGTTTGGACAACAGAAACTGTGTGCAAGGTCCTCAAAGCCAACGTCAATGACAAAGTCCTCTGCCCAAACAGCGAAGGCTCAGAGGATGAGGATATCTTTCACTACCCTTGCCTACAGGTGTGGGTTAATCTGACAGCCTCGGGACAAGAGGTCATGCTGTATCACACTGAAGATACGCTGGAAAGAAATCCAAAGGTACCTGGAGCACATTACCTCTCTCTGTTGCTATCCAACACCTCTGACTCAATGGGAGCAGTGAAAGCAGGAGAGACTGCTTTGCAGCCAAGCAGCAGAGCATGAGGAGAAGGATCTGTTTGGCTTTCACACATCAATGTCTGTGCTTAGAGCAAGGAACATTTCAAATATTTCAGAAGATACAGGGGGTTTGGATTATTTTTTATGCCAACTGACCATGAATATTTAACACACATGAATATTTAAACATATGCAGGTCTCTGAGTTGAAGACAAATGGTACTGTAATAAAGAAGTGACAGTCCCAACAGCTGTAGTTTCATTTTGAGCATATATGCATTACCAGTTTCCAACAACATTACCCCAACCTGAAAGCCTGCAGAATTGGGGCATACACGCAGACAGCAGGGAAGCAGGGCAAATGCGTTATGGACAGAGGCCAGACAATCTCTGGGGATGCTAGCCAAACCACAGGAGCTTTTGTCATGTTAGTTTTACTCAATGTGACTTTACTAAAGATCCTGTATTAGAGCATCTGTTATAACAAGTCCTTTTAATTTTTTGTTCCAGTGCTCGTATGTCCCAGGCAACTCCGAGAACTCCAAAGAAGCAAAAGCACGAATAGAAACAATTGCAAACAATTTCAAAAAATATCAAACTTTCCCATGCTACTATGACCCAGGAGGAACGCAGACCAATGTCATTTTGAGCAGACTTTATCCCCCCAAAGGCCTCCTCTTCACTTTCCTTTGGCCTACACTCATGTTTACTGGTGGATGCCTGATCATCATCCTAGTAAAGATCAGCCAGTATGTTTCCGTTCTTTCTGCTCGGCAGTAGAGAATAAATAACTAGCAAAGACTGTTGCTAGATACCAAAGTGCCTTTGTTCTGTCTGTCTTTGCGTTCTGTGACTTATCAATACACCAGGAATCAGTGTAAGGGCAGGCTTTCTAGGAAAACTGAATGATGCTCACTGTGGATGCATGCCTAGCAGAAAGATCTTTTATGTTGAAAACATGTTTGTTTCTAGTACCAAGACGCTTAGTAACACACTGAGGCATACATAGACATGTTTTCTGTTCTCTGAAAATAACCTTAGGCCAAGCTGCACATTGCCACAAGACACAGGAAGAACATTAGATGAATCCTGCATGCTGTATTTGACTGGCACTTGGGACACAACTAACACAGTTCAAGAATCAGTCAGTAGCTATTATTCACAAGAAAATTTCAGGACACAGATAGAAATCTAAATTCATGAAAGTTCAGCTGGAAAAAAAAAAGTTACCCATCCTCCACACGTCCCTGCTCATTGTTACCTCTGACAGCTAAAAATTTATTCCAAGTTTTTCCAGATTTACCTCTACCAAAAAAAAAGAAAGAATTACATAAAAGGAGCTTACAGGTGAGAGCAGGACTGAATTTTTACACGGGTGGATAATGGTAGGACAAGGGGGAATGGGCTGAAACTGAAAGAGGGGAGGTTTAGGTTGGACATCAGGAAGAAATTCTCCACTGAGAGAGCGGTGAGGCGCTGGCACAGGCTGCCCAGAGAAGCTGTGGCTGCCCCATCCCTGGCTGTGTTCAAGGCCAGGCTGGATGGGTTCCTGGGCAGTTTGATCTAGTGAGCTGGTGGCTGGCAGCCCTGTCCACAGCAGGGGGTTGGAACCAGATGATCTGTGAGGTCCCTTCCAACCCAAGCCATTCTATGATTCTATGATATGAAAACTTATTTCCCTCCAACATGTAAACAGTTCAAATACACTAAGAAAAGCCTTACACAACCATCACAACTTCTGTCTCCAATAAAGTACCATTTCTTATTTGGGCAGGAGATATTCATAAGTGAAAACAGCTAGTGTAGGGGAAAGACAGGCACATAACTAATTTAGAAACTCCATTATTTTGCACTCCTTGCCAATCTATATTAAAAGTGTTGGGGGGGATTTAAATGCAAGAATTCAAAAAAAGCTTATGTAGAAAACAAAACAAAAAAAATATATAGGCACAACAGAGTCTGTTCTTATTTTAAAATAATACATTGCCCATTAAGTTTAGTTCTGCTTAATGAGAAATTGCCGTAGATACATTTTCCTCCACATGTTCTCTTTAAGAAGAAGCAAAGTGTTTTTGCAGTCACCAGGTTACTGAATCATAGAATCGTGGGAGTTGGAAGGGACCTTTAAAGGCCATCCAGTCCAACTCCCCTGCAGCGCACAGGGACACCTACAGCTGGATCAGGTTGCTCAGAGCCCTGTCCAGCCTGGCCTTGAAGGTCTCCAGGGACGGGGCATCCACCACCTCTCTGGGCAACCTGTGCCAGTGCTTCACCACCCTTACTGTAAAGAACTGTTTCTTATATCCAGTCTAACTCTTCCCTCTCTCAATTTGAAACGATTTTCCCCAGTTCTATCACAACAGACCCTGCTAAGGAGTCTGTCCCCTTCTTTCTTGTAGCCCCCCTTTAGATACTGGAAGGCCGCTATCAGGCCTCCCTGGAGCCTTCTCTTCCCCAGACTGAACAGCCCCAGCTCTCTCAGCCTGTCCTCACAGGGGAGGTGTTCCACCCCTCAGATCATTTTTGTGGCCCTCCTCTGGATGTGCCCCAACAGCTCCATGTCCCTCCTGTCCTGAGGACTCCCCATCTGGATGCAGCACTCCAGGTGGGGTCTCACCAGCACAGAGCAGAGGGGCAGGATCACCTCCCTTGCCCTGCTCTGGATGCAACCCAGAACGCCAACCACATCCTGGGCCACGAGGGCACGCTGCTGGCTCATGTCCAGCTTGTCATCCACCAGCACCCCCAGGTCCCTTTTGGCAGGGCTCTGCTCTATCCTTGCATCCCCCAGCTTGCATTGACTGCAGGGGTTGCCATGACCCAGGTGCCAGACCTTGCATTTTGCTTTGTTGAAGCTCATGAGGTCAGCCTGGGCCCACTGCTCCAGCCTGTACAGGTCTCTCTGGATGGCATCCCGTCCCTCAGTGACCACACCACTCAGCTTGGTGTCATCCGCGAACTTGCTGAGGGTGCACTCGATCCCGCTGTCGATGTCAGTGATGAAGATGTTGAAGAGTATTGGTCCCAGAATGGAGCCCTAAGGGACACCACCCTTCACTGATCTGCATCTGGACGTACAGCCATTGACCACCACTCTCTGGATGCTGAGATACTCTTGAACTGCTTGTAAGCATCTTGCTATTCATTGTCCATCTGCTGAGTTTTCATAGCACTCTATAAGCTTCCTACAGCAGTACACAACAAAGCTATATTCCCTTTAGGTTTTAGGTTTAACATTATTGGATTATACTGTCAAGTCTACAATAAACTTCAATTCTAAAATTGCTATTCTTCTGAGATGTAGCAAAACACATCCTCTGAGAAGTGCTTTGATAAAAGCTCTGATGATGGCCTGAAGTGCAGGTCAATAGATCTGCCTCTGTTTCCAAAGCTTTGATGTGCACCATCTAACCTCCTCAGACTGGCTTGCTATCCTTTTACCTCCTCCATATGAATAATTTAGCTTACAATGGATGCTTACAGCACATCTGAACTACTAAGGTGTTCTTCCTTCTTTTGTTTCTTACCAGTTCTGTACTGCCAGATAATGCTTATGAGAAATTCAGAATCAACACAAATTCAAAGTTTGCTTAGCATTACTTAGAAAACCATCTGTAATAGATCAAACAAAGTAACTTGGAAATGCTTCCCCACAGAACTGGTTGCAAACAGGTTTGTTTAGAGAATACATGCCTATAATCACAAAGCAATCAACCAAGTAAAAATCAGATAGCCAGTAAGCCCTCGGGGAACAGTAGCACAATTTGTATATGCCTCACATATGCCTTAGTGAGCTGCTTGACACTGTCTGTCCAACAGCACTATGGATGTACCACGAAAAAAGCCACTGGGGAATAAACAAGAGATAAGAAATAAGATGCCTCCAGAGAAAAACATGGATCAGGAAATGATTGCTAAGCTGGTTCCAGTCAAGTGTACAACTCCCAAAGAGCTGAAAGAGTAACTGATATGTGTATTACACCCCTGAAACTGCTGTCAGAGGAGGAGAAGTGGCACTACAGGCACCTGGAGATGGAATTCACACCTAAGGCCTGACTGCAAAGAAGCCACACATGTGCCTTAGCTAGCATTGATAGCTAGACCACATTAATGGTGCTTGTGTCAACAGGAACATGGAAGGAACGCAGAGTACGATGCATTTCAGATCCTGACTGAAGATTTACTTGAACAGGCCCTTTCTATGTCTATATGAATAATATTGCTTTGCTGGGACAAATCCTATTTTTCAAGTACTGGATATAGACTGTCAGGAGCAGTTTTTCCTGTTGATGTCAAATCAGGCCTGGATAGGGCATTCTACTGTTGGAAGACTGACAAGAAAATGAAGTTCCAGCACCATTCTCAAAGGAAATACCATTTATCCTGGGGAAAATAAAATAGTTGCAAAAATTTCTAAACTGAAACTCATCCCAAAATTGGGAAGATAGTTTTCTGGATGAGGCAGATGCAACATTGATCATCTTTTAATAAGAGCACCTTTCTCCACCTTTGAAGCGACAATGGCAGCTTTAGGGGAAACAAAGAGATGCTGATCCACTACAGACTCATCTGTCAGTCACCCTGCATGTTCTTAAATCAACTTTAACAACAACAGGCACGAGGTGGCTACCTCCAACAATTTTGATTTAAGTACGCTGCCTACTGGTTCTGTCTTTACTACCTGATACTCAAAGTAGCAGCAGGGCAGTTAACAGAGAGCAGACTGGGGCCCTGAGGAATCCTCACTCATTGCATAAAGACACTGCACATGGCAGCAAAACACCTTCCAAACTAGCAACTACTGCTGTGTCCTTGGTACTTTTTCCTTTTTTTTTTCTTTTTTCCTAACAAATAATGAAATAAGGAAATAAAGTTAACATAATCCATTTGTGGCCTTGGAAGCCACAGAAAACAATTCATATATTTTACTTTTAGCTCTTTCCGTAAAAGAAAAAAAGGCTTTAGGGTTAACCAGCTGACTCTAAATTTACAAGCTGACCTGAAGTTAGAAAAGGTTTTAACATAAGAAAAAATAACACTAAGTGTTGCTTTGAGGCATTTGTTAACAATAAAGGAGTTGGTAGGTGGCACAAATGGTGTAACCCAGCCACCCCAACTCCCCTGCAAGAAACAAGCTTGACATACAACCACATAGCTCTTCTCAGTCAGAGGACACAATGAGAAATCATCTCAGAAGTTCCTCAGAACTCAAGGCCACAAAGGGGACATCAGCAGACTGCAGCTTTCTTTTAACACTCCTAAAATAATTGCATACTGTAAAAATGCTACAAAAGCACACCACACAGGGGCTTTTTGTTGGTTAGTTTTTAGTTCTTCCAAAGCAAGGTTTCTTTTACTGTGCCTCTATAAGATTTAAATGAATGTAAGTTAGATCAGGAAGTTGCAACATCAGGTGTTTCTCTCGTTGTTGGTGCCAATTCTCCACACCCTCAAGAGCATTAACAAAAAGAAAAAAGATAGCAAAAAACTGATAAAGATAGGTGAATGAATGTAGTCCATGAAATACAGGTTAAAAAAAGTGGCTACTTCTTATCACGCTCTTCATGAAGAAATAGCATCTTGTCAAAATTGAAGCACTGAATCCATTCTTTCAAATCTTCCTAAAAATATCTACACACCTCTTAAATAAACACCAGCAGTCTCATTACACCCAGCACTTCTTTCCCTACAAGTGCCATATGACAGTTGCAGAGAAATTAAGCTGTCATATGGGTAAAAACATTCACATGCTGCTGTACCCAAACCAGCACAGGTATGTTCCTCTTCCTCTTTGATCACATACCTCTATCTATAATATACACAAAGATCTCATGTTTTATTTGTATACCCCTTACGTAAAAGCAAATAAATACTTTCCAGAGAAGCATTAGGTGCCTAAAGAACTTAAAAGCTTTAAAACATCTGTATTACAAGTAAATATTACATCTTACAGTTACTTTGTATATAAAAATAATTATTTAAATAATCCTAATTTTATATTTGTCTACATGCATGTAATATCTACATAAAAAACGAAGGACCAGAAGGACTAAGCACACTGACTGTAACACAGACGACCGGTCACCTAAAATTAAGTTTGCATGTTGAAATGAGTTTTGAGAAGCCCAGAACACTACCCAAACCAAAGCTGTAATGCTGCCTGCTCCTAGAGAGCTCCCCCTCACTCCTGAGATTCTTCCCACATGAATTCCTCTCTAGGCTGGCTGTCATTGTGCCTCAGTATGCACGAAGCTATCTGCAGAGAACTTCTCAGCTCAAATCTTGTCTGTCTTCTTCCCCACGTGAAGTTTATTATGGTACAATTTTAGAATTCCATCAACAAGAAATACTAACACAGCTGAACAGATGAAAATAACAGCAGGGCATCTGTAATTTCTCACAGGGCAAAAATGAAAGGAGGCATTAACTAGATGAACCATAGTTTAAGTTAACATGCCATTTTTAAAAGCATCTATACAACTTGAATATTCTTTAAAAATTTTATACTCATCCTTTTGGTTTCTGGTGATGCTCATCTGCCATGCCTCAGTTATACAAGGCGAAACAGTAACTAGCTAAGAAAGTCCTGCTCCCAAAGCAAGGAAACCAGAGACTCCAGACTGTCTACAGATGAGTCACAGTAGGCATGTATTTTAATTCATTAATTATGGGCTAAGCCTATCTATATATTAAACACCAATAAGCACAAGTTTTGTTCTCTGACAGGAAGAACCATTATCCTTCAAAGCCTAAGTTGACATACGTACTTTTCATATCAGCAAAGACAGCAACTATTTCCATAAGGATGACACTCTCATAGCTTCCAAGTTTCAAAACTCTTGAAAGTGTGTCTACTAAGAAGTACAAAATACAAGGGGACCGCTGCAGAAACCACGAAGGCATACCAATGACCGCTCCACTGTGCAAACAAGTACCAACAACGTAGGTTTCCAAGCTTCATTTACAGTTAAGACTGAGGCAGAGGGAAATATCTTATACTGTCAGAAAAAGTTTTAGCTTGCCTTTGAAATGTCTCTACTGTTCCTTTTATAGCTACCGACATTTATTCCCCTCTATAGCCACCAAAATAGTTCTTCATGCCTCACTAGCAGATAGAAAATAAATCATTGCTTTCCGACTGCTTTCGGTAGAGCAATGAGATGGCACCAACAAATAGAACTTTTGAAGGTGTTAAAATAAGTTATAATCAAACAAATTGCCTGAACTTGAACACCTTATCGTTCACTCTTCAGAAGTGCCATATTAATAAAGAGTCTCATTCCATGCAAGGAAATAATTTACACTGCAAGAATCAAGTCATCCTGGTAGAAATGAGTTCATCGGCCTACGCTGTCGCATCCTTGCCTGCATCCATAGTGTTCTCAGCTTCCCAGTATTGCTGCAGTATACTTAGGGGCAGATTAGTTGGCCTGAGAAAAAGTCAAAATTGCCTACCACACTGTAATGGCACCTGGTAGCTTTTATCCTGTAAAGATGTAACAGACCTGCACTCTGGGGTCTTTTCCAGAGCGAAGTAACGCTGCCAATATCCCTAACAAAAATGCTCAGCACAAGCTAAAGAAGTGATTTATCGAAGGTGGCTGTATTTCCCTAGAACTGCCATCCTACGGGGGGCATTTCCCAAACAGATACAATTCTTCCAGTGTGTCCTACTGTCTGCATATTAAGTACAGGACTACTTGGCTTTGGTCTCAGTGAAGCAAACCATACTAGAAGTGTAGATCTACCTCCAGAGATCAGGAAAGAAGTGAATTTTTGACTCAGTCGCAAGCCACATAGGTAGACTACTCCAGGCTGTGGCTCTGTGGGTAGTTTTCTGAGGTATCAGCTCAGCTCAAGAAAAGCCATCCCCTTTCCAACACAGCAATGGGAAAGGAAGTGTCAACTGTGCTGTTACTGCTGATTTCAGAAGCATCAGGTGTACAATTAACTCATTACTGCTACACACAGCAGCAGCTCCAGGCCAGTGCTGGTGAATGACACCTCATTTTTACCTTGGGCACTGAATGCAAATTCCAGTCTGACATCCACCTCTCAGAAGTCACATACTAAATTCAGTGTTCAGAAAAGATCACAAAAACTGTTTGGTCCCTTTAATAGCTAAACCAGAGGATGCTTTGACAGGACACTTAAATATACACTAGATATCTAATAAAGAAACCTGCAAAAAGAAGGGAGATTACAGAAACATATGCAGGTTACACTGAACTGGTGTGACAAACCAAAGCTGAGAACTGGATTTAAAGCAACAGTCAAACTGTTGGGATAATCCCACACTAGTAGTCTCAACAGTGAGGGTTAATGTAAGGGGTAAAGGCAATGCGACACCTTCACCACTACACTCCAGTCTCAGAAATCCACTCATATGGATGGAAAAAGAAGCACTGCATAAAGCTGGCACAATAGAAGAGCCTTTAAAAAAGAAAACCAACCAAAAAAACGTTCCTCTGCTACTGGTATTTGTAGGTGAGTGTTTTACAGAAGGTTTTTACAGGACTGTTTTACAGAAGCCAGGGAAGTTTCAAGCCAGTTGTTTCTTATTGTTGCTGCCAGATTTTGGGAACATTTCAGGCAAGTGGAATATATATCTTGTCGTGTAACAGGCATTCCCAGACACACGTACCAGCAGGCTGCTGGGACAAGTGCCGCAGTCAGCTCCCTGGGGAGAGCTGTGTACCCTGTGCTGACAAAGCACGTGAGCACGACACTGCTGAAGATGGGTTGCAGACTGTGCACCTTACATGCAAGAGGACCTTAATTACAGATCACACCAACCAAGCGTGTGGCTGCCAGCACGGGGCACACCACAACCGAAGCTGTCATGGTCCACAGCCATTTCAAATAAAATCCTAGTAACTGAGGAGCTCCTTCCAGGAAGTCTGATGTCCATGTGGTTCTTATTGGAAAGCACAATTTTATCTTGGTTTTATTTGTTAAAAAAAAAAATAAAGTTAAATATAAAAAAAAGTACAGTAGCAGTTTTAGAACAAGATTAACAATATGCTGGTTCCATTATTTTATATTCTGAAAATCAGCACTTCTTAGGTTCATATTTGTACAGAACTGATCTATATGGAAATGCAGTAAATCATCTATCTAGCTGACATTTAAAAGCTCTCAGACAGTGTTGACACCATGTATTTTATACAGCCTTAAAATATCAAAAGTCTACACAAAGGTAACAAAAATACAAGCTAAAGACAAACCGATGACACTTCATGATCTCAAACTAATGTACAGCAATAAAATTATGCACGTTAAGATTAGAAAAAGATATTTCAGAGGAGACAAAAACTAATTTACAAGAAGAAAAAAAGATTATTGTAATTCTGTTGAATTCCATGTCAAAAGCAGACACTGGCACCTCACTGCAGCAGTTAGAAACCTCAATTCAGAAATTAAGAATTTATGTGACTGTCAGAAAGGAAGGTACAATCCAAGGTTTAAGGTTGTTTTTTTTTTTTTTTTTTTTTTTTTTTTTTTTTNAGGATTCAAGAGCAAAGCAACTAAAACACACATAATTAATTCTAGGAGACCATTCCCATGTCAATTCTGTAGTTGAAAGAAATAATTGTTTGCAGGAAACCAGTAGCATTCAGCGGTCTATGTCTGTGTGTTTCCTAGTAGCTGGAGATGAAATCAAAGCTGGTGCCCATCCAAGCTGCTACTGAAAAGTGATTGTGCTTCCTTTCAAGTCATACCCATGGGTAACTGTACTCACACTGCTTAGAAGAAAGCTTACAAGAGGATGAGAACAGCTCAAAAACTGAACAAGGGATGTACTTTACTGGAAGTGGCACTGTCTAAGGAAAAAAATAAAATAACCCCACTAAAAAACAGCACAAAAATACTCTACACACCTCACCAGATGCGCTACACTAACCACTGACAAGCTGGTGAAAAGGATGAACAACGTAAGAGCAAACTTATTACCAGTCAACTAATCAGATAAAAACACTGTGGGAAGTAGTTGCAAGAGCTCAGGCATCACCAACAGAAGGAAAGACAAACTGTACACCCCCCAGAATACTGGATTTTTGTACACTACTGCACAGAATATTAGTACTTACCCTATGAAGTTCCACAGAGCTGTGATACTCCTAATGCCAATCTCTGTCAATTTACCTTGCTAAATATAAAAACACCATCTTTAGCTGCATATACCAAACAAGAGCAATATATCACCAGATTCAGCTTCTATTAGTACTGTGTGACACATTTAGAATAGAATTTTTAAATGGACTTTTTAACAGCAATTTCAAATGTATGATGTATCCTATCTTTAGTTACAAAATGTCAAATATGGTAGTTTCAAAACTAAAGCCACTAATCAAGAAGCACTGCATTTACTGTTTCTAACACCCCCACCAGGGAAGTTTTCCTAGTGAAAGCACAGGTGGCTGATAACTTTCCAAGTTCCCTTTCCTCTGCACCATGTTACAGATGCAACAACCACTTTCCCTCAGTTTCCCCCATTCTCAGAAATACATTCTAACAGCTAAAAGATGGCATAGATCTACTCCTCTGTAGTGACTTTCATCAGGCTATACAAATTCAATCATGTATGGTAATTTTTTTTTTTTTTTTTAAGTCACTGTTCCAGTCTTGCTTCTCTTTCCCTGTGGCAGTTAGTTGTGTGAAGCAGCCAGTCACAATTAACTGGTATTTGAAGACTGAAGGAAGCCTTCCTTTAGCCATTACTTCAGTCTTGAGCCGCTCAGTGTTTATCACCCTCGTCTGCTGTCTCTCTCATTTCCAGCATATTTTTAGAATCTTCTGTTGCCATCTCTTAAGTCCCTTGCTAGTCATAATAACTTGTTTTGCACCTTGGCCTTTTTGATTTTATCCCAACACACTTCCAGTATTTCATCTGTATTAGTCTCTCACAGTGTTTATCTTCCTGTATCATCAGGATCATTGCCTGCCCTTTCCAGCAGCAAACGGCTTTCTTATATCATCTTCCCAGGAGACTCTATAGATCAGCTTCCCAGACCTGCTGAAATCTCTTTTTGAAACCTTCTGTTCCCATCCTGCTACTGCTCTCCTTTCTTCGTGTAGGAACGTGATCCCTGTCATTTAACAGGTATCTTCACCTAGAACTGCCACCTTTCCTCAGTCCATCCTGAAATTATGCAGTTCTGAATAAAGACAATGAAATTCAGTTTATTAATAGTCTTTAACTTTGCCTTCCCTGTGCCTAGAGCTATCCAGCACACCATAATATTTAATCCACTACATAACTGACTGATAAAACATTTTTCAGGTCTTCTTTCCAGGAGATCAAAGGAGCTACAAATACTGCAGCCTGGCAAAAGAAAGTCTGAAGGGTAAAGAACACAACCCAATCTTTAGTAATCTGTTTTCATAATGAGAGAAAAAAAGATTAACAGCCTACTCAGCTGATGACACAGGACTACTCTGCAGTCTGATCCAAGAACCTCAAGATCCAGCTAGCATGCATCTAAGACTGAAACTTTTGACTCCCTTACCCATACATGTAATCATGCAGCTACAAAAAAAAAACCACATAGAAAAAAAGGACAGTATTTTTGGTATGAGTTACAAGCAGACTGTAACACACATTTCATTTAAGAATTATTAATTTGCTCTGCAGTACTATTAAAACTATGAGCATAGCTGAAAGGATAAGAAGAATGAAGGCAAAGTTTTCATTAGAGATTGGAGAGTATAGCCTGTATATCAGTACTTTTTAATCATGAAATGGTGGGATTTCTCTTTTCTGTTTACATGCAGCTTTGGCAGAAACAAATGAGAGTCTTGCCTGTCCTGGGTGGGGATGTAGCACGGGGGCTATCTATTTCTCCGCAATTATTTTCTTCTTTTTGCTCCAATTTATCTTTCTCTTCTGTGGGGTTTGCTTTTGCACTGATTTCTTCTTCTGTTCTCCACTGAGACTTACTTTCTCACCTCAATGCCTTCTCTCATACACAACTCCTTTCATAAGGAAATTCAGGTGATAAATTCCAAAGGAAGATATCCATAATGCCATTCAACGGTATGCAGAAAAAATACTTGAGCAAAAGCTATAGGCAGAAGAAAAACTACTGTGAGAGAAGTTTGTGTCTCACATGACCATTCTTTCTAGAACTTTATAGATATTTACCACTTACCAAGTCTACTCCAGTTTTGCCTCTCTGATCTATTATTCTTCATTAAAAAATACAGTCTAAAGTCTAACTTGAAAAATGTTATTCCAGAATCAAGAAAAACAAAGTCCCCGTTGCTTTGAATTCAGAGAAACAAAAAATCTGCTTTTATAGCTGCCAACCACATAGTACTGTTTCAAGAAGGAATGACCCACCTCACTTCAATTCATTTTTGAGTACAGCAGTACTGAATCCCAGTGAAGCACTCCTCTAACACCTTACTCCATAGGAAGAGGAGGCAATCGTGTCAGACAGCCAGCACAGCCTCCTGTCATACTGTTCCAATTAATTTTTATTTTGCAGCTCTGGTCTTTTCCCTTGCTTTCTCTCCCCACATAAAGTAAACAAATAACTACTGTACCTGCTCCAATGAGACTGATCAACCCATCCAATTAAAATGGACATTTCATTTAAGTAAAGCTTTCATCTCTTATCTTTTCTATATTACTGTTGTAGTGTCATTTGAAACAGGGTATTGGTGTGTGGATTTAAACTTTGAGTGTAACACTTCTTCTGACAAGTATTTACAGATGAAGATCATTGAAACAAAGAAAAATCCCGTGCAATACCAGTAGCACAAAGAGGCAATATGCAAAATGCAAAAACAGAACAAAAAATACCCCAACTTTGCTTTTCTAAGCAAACAGTTGATATACTTCATGTCTGGGTAAAAAATAATTATGATAAACCTCTTCCTCCATAACACAAGCCATAACACCTCCTTGGTCTATTTTTACATCCCATTAAATTCTCAGATATCCTACTGGTCTTCCACTCAAAAAAATCAAAGCTACTCTGAGAACCATCAGCTGCTTTAGCACTTTGCAACATGCACTTCTGAAACAATCCTTTTTTTTGAGATGTTGAGCATCTCAACAGGTTTGAAGTTACCTACCCCAAAATACCTGAAGGCCTGATCACTGGAGTACTCTGATGGCTGTTGCAGCTAACAACTTTCCCTGAGGGGACAGACCAGAGTCACTCTTCTTCGTGGGTGTTGGCTCACCTAATAGCAGTATTTTCCTTATCAGGTGGATAAGGAAATGAATGGTTTGCTTTCAGTACAGATTTTAAACCCCTCTTGCTACTATAAAACAGGTTAATACTTTCCACAGAAGTCTGGGGCTTTCTGCTTTCAGACAGAACACCACCTCTCACCCTAAGGTAGGTTAATTAGACAAGTAAGGACCTGCTGAAATCTCCTTCCCAACACACATACATTGCCAAAAACTCAATTAGTTAAAATGAGAAGAAGATGTGATTTATTATTAATCCAATAGATTACTGTGAAGAAATAATCAATCAAGCCCATTGGAAGACTGGAGCAAAGGCTTCATTCAGATATCACCCAGTTGGATTCACCAAAGGCCGCACTCAAGCAGAACATGATCTGTTAGATCAACACAGCATGCTTTGCAGAGCCCAGTAACAAACAACAATGGAGCCATGAGCCTCCATTTCTCCAATCAGATCCTGCTGGCTGCTATCTTGCACAATCTACTACTTAATTCATTCTCAAAAGCAGCATGTAACAAGCTATTCTAACATATTTATTGGATGCTCTCCACAGTACAAGTGCCGTTAAATCGCCTCCTGCACATCAAGCTTTTCACCATCAGTATTTTGAAACTGCACAGACTTGAGAGTCTTCATCTCTAAAAGCTAATACAATGCGTCCCAAGCCCTGGGGCTGCCAGGCTGTGTGAAGAGCAGGGCCTTGTAACAAAACACAGTGCCAACAGTAACTTGGCCAGTAATGCTTGCTTCTCATACCCCCAACAGGCACAATTACAGAAGCAGCAGATAGGTTTTCATTAAAACTACTTGAGGGCACTAGGGTGTTTAAAAAAGGCTTGCATTTACAACCTTTCATTTTGGATGAGAGAAGATGGTCTAAAAGATTATTTCCAAGTTTAATGAATTTGATAAAACATCATTAACTGTTTTTTTCCTTGATTTCATTAACTGTTCAAATCTTCCTGCTGCAACAGAGCCTCAGAACCTCATGCAGAGACCAAGAGGACTCCCATTGGAAACATTAGCATAACATGGTTATTTTTTAAAACAAACAAACAAAAAACTGCACTAAGC
>VXAV01010432.1:342904-365142 GCA_013399715.1 Alectura lathami
AAAATCACTGTCAAGCTCATAAAGAGGAGGGACATGGTCCAGCCTCACTAGCAGAAGACTGCAAGAGGAGCAGTTCACAGTGTGAGTTAGCAAAGCAGGTTCAGTGAAAGATGGTTGCTGTACCACCAAGTCAAATACTGCGCTTCCCCCGCACAGGATATATTATTAATTACTTCTTCCATCGCTAGGTTTAAACATGACATTTACCAATATAATACAGAAACAAACATCTTAACTTCTACATACAAAATAAAATACAATCAGAAAGCCTAAAGAAAGCATTAGAAAAATATCATGCCATTATTGCACATCTGAAAGAAAAGTTTACTTAATACTCAAAAGGTGTCACCCGAAAATTTTCAAAGGCAAGCAAGTTAAGACCCTTGCTCTTCACTAGACTTTTAAATACTAGTGACGATTTTCACGTTGTAATAGATTAAAAATAGTATTAACTTTTGCTAGATACAATTATTTAAATTATGTAACAGGGTTGCATGTTTAAACACTCAAAACTCTATTTCGGCCTCACAAGACAAGCAGCTCATCAAGCCTACGGTAACAATTTCTATCCTTCACTCAATAGGAAGTGAAGGATAGAATACACAATACACAATAGCCCGTGTAAGGCTATTGCACCAGGTGTTACACTTACAAAAAAAAGCATTAATCACTCTTACTCGAAATCTCAGACCACTTAACTTCTAGTTATCAGCATTAATATACTCCCCACCCACGTGCTCTGCAAGCCAAATGTTGTGAAACAGTCAACAGGAATTAAATTAGAAGTTACAGCCAGCTGAAATGTGAAAGTCAAATAACAAAAAAAAACCATCAGCTTGCATATGTGAACTAAAAGTGTGCTACAGATGTGTGGAATAAGTTGGCCATGAATATTAATTCCAATTACCTCATCAGCTTAAATGCCGCCATAGTTAAAAACATTTCCATGCCCGCTGTCAATTGCATTCCCATTCATGAGCTTTACTAATCATACCAAAACAGCAAAAACAAGTTACATAAAGGATAATCATAAGTCGTGAAGGATAGTCAGGACAGAATTTCATTTGCATTCCTAACAGGTGGACTCCTGCCCAGTTCCCACCAGTTTTACCAGGCACCCAGCAGGGACTGGAAACACCGTGTGTTCTGTTGGTAGCAGTGAAGCAGACAACATCTGAAAGGACTCTACAGACCAGGAATAATTCACATCGTCCCCAGAAAATAGTTGGGTTGCAGTTCATGGTTGGTTCTAAACATAGGAAAGACTGACAAGTTTTATCTGATTTTCACCACTTAGCACTGTGCTATTGGAAGTAACTTAAAGGAAATACAACTACTACCGAAAGTTGCAATGCATGTGCTAATTGCTAATGTTAGGATGATTTAACACCTGTGACTATCCACTTAATTCAAGCTATCTTCAAATGTTAGCCATTTGCACTTACACCTACTCATTAAGTGGGTTGTAATAGGGTCAATCAGGTCAAGATATACTGTGGAACGCTCATTTTTCTCCACTTTAAATGTCAAAACCGACATGGTAAATTAGCATACCAACATGCTACAGCATGGGTATAAATTCCTTAGCCACAGTGGTTATTAAAAAAGTGGATACCAAATTTTTGTAAATTATTTCAATGCTATAGAATCTAACATGATTACTTTGTCTTATCTTTTATTAAAAAAAATAAATAAATAATCTGCAGATCAATTCATGTTACACATACAAAAAAAAAAGTAGCATCCTAAGCATTATAATCATTGTCATTACCTTAGATGCCAAAAGATACCCTGGTTTTCCTGTGGATAGGATATCTAACTAGTCACAAGATTCAGCAATATTCTTGACTATAAGGTACCACAGACACGTGTTTATGGCAAAGCACCATTACAGAAACCTCTTGCTTAGTTTCCTGGAAGACAAGAACACATTTTCTTGTTTTCTGAATAAATAAGAGTACACAATCACATTTTGGGGCTATTCTGTTGCAATCAAGTTCTTAAACTTCTAGCGCACATGCGACCTTGTCTTTGTAGAGATACTAGTTTCACAAGCATAGGTTTGCAAAAGTTTTTAAAAATATTGCTACATTTCCACTTCCTCTGGTCCCTAAAATCAGGCTTGCTCCAGATGAAAGAGGAATGTGAAATACATGTAAGTATATTCGGATTACTCAAGGTTTGCCGCATTTGTAGAAAAGATTGATTTGTTTGCAGTTTATTTGTCACAGACATATGAATATGTGTAACATCCAAGCTAAGTGCCTTTTGCTTAGTGACTCATGCAGTGAAGGGTTTGTCAGCATGAGGAAAACATAACTAGTTTTCTGGAAAACAAACAAAGCGCATGCCACACACACACCCCAGGCAAGAGTTTCTACCAGCCAGGCAATTGAATTGGAGATCTTCAATGGGCAGAGTTAGGATCAGGTATTAAACCCCAACACTTCAGTAGCTGTTGACACTTCATGAGACACACAACAGAGAAAATTACTCTGCCTCTCATACTGCAGCCCCTCTCTACACAAGGGTTTACACCAGCATTTTAAGTACTGAAACTTCTGTTTACTCCAGGTGGTCCTGAAAAAAACATGAAGAAGATCCAGCTAACGTAACTCCCTTACTAACCCTGATACTTACTAAAACCGACCCCTGGCATCACTTGAACAACTGCAGGGAGCCTTCCTACGCCTTTAGGGCACCTTTCAGAGGCTGGAGTCTCAAGGCCAAACCTAATGCCCCACCGGCAGACACCAAAGGAACAAGACTAGCTTCCAATGAGAGGAGACAGAGACTGTGTATGACTAAAAGGGACTGTGCACTTTCTCACCATCTCACACAACATCTCAGAAGAATAGCTGTAATTTGGATTCACAAAGCAGCAGCAAAACAGACCTCAGTGCAGTAAAACACTCAGAATACTTTTCTTTCATGCTGGAGGAGGCTGTAGGGAGAGCAAGATGTTTGAAGACTTTATCATTGCACTGAAACAGATAATTAGGCAATTAAAACTATGAAAAGTGGACAAATTACCAGTTCCAGATGAATTGCTTTGCAGAACAGAGATGGGAGAAGCAAGGAAACAGAAATGAGAGCCTTTGGCAAGCATTTTAATAGCTTAACTAAAAGAGGGGCAGCTAGGGAACAAAGGTGAAAGGGTAGTTAATTTGCAGAAGCTTATCTGCCCTTCCAAAGGAACATGTTGAAGGAGTTGGGCCCTAAAATAACCTTGCTTTTCATGTGTTGATAATCAGAACACATTGACAGAAATCCAAGAAGTCTCATTCCACCTTTGATTTCGGTCACCCCGCAAGGCTCTCCTGTACTATGTTTTTAATGACATCAGCAATATCTTCATACACACATAATGAAGACTTGTTTAATTATTCTGCTCCATAAGAAATCTCAACAAACTCGTTCTTACCACTCAGCCTACTTGTTCCCATGCCATGTAAGATGAACGACCATTTCATGTACTACAGTAGGAATAATGTGGCATAACACCTGAACCTCACATGAAACCAGCTTACTGAGGTAACTTGGGTGAAGATTCAGCTGCTCACGTGCTGGCAGTCATCACAAGAACTCCCTCCTAGAAGCCTCTTCTGGGCTCTTTCCTTGCAAGTGTCAGAATCCCACTCAAGCCAAGAAGGAGAATAAGGGAGTAGTGTGAACAGCTGTAAAGGGGCATGCTTCTCCAGGGACATGTTCTTTACTGCATTCATCTCACTGCACAAAACTCTTGGTGGAAGGGGTCTTTTGCAGCAGAGACCTCTCCTTTGTAACTGAAACTTCCAAATAAGAATGAACTGGGGATGCAGGCAGAATCTGCTAATCCAGCTCTGCAGAGGTACCAGCTATGAACATCTTGGCCTATAACCCCGTAGATTTTCTGCAACTGCAGATTTGAATCTGGACATCTGAACAGGCAGGTGGTTGCACAGTGATACCAGCTGTGCCTTTCTCCTTACTGCCCACCACCAGGGGAGGCAGCTGTCTCATCACACCTGTTGCAGAAGGAAGGACTTGATGGCTGCAGCTCCACAGCTTCCTTTTATTGCTGAAAATAATCAAGGGGAAAGAAAAACACTTGTTCAGAGAAGAAACCAGGTAAGGACTGCACCTCATTGAATTGCAGCATATCTCCCACTCCAAAAAAAAACTCAAAAAGATGCAAGCATAAGAAGAGAATGAATCATGCGATTCACAAAAAAAAATCCCATAAAACGTGCTTAACAACAAAATTAACAAAGAATTGGACAGTATTAAGGCAATTAGACAGGAATGGGGGTGATGAGCATGGAAGATATAAGACGAATATTCAATAACACATGGATGGCATAAGTTAAAAAAAAAAAATACAGAACAATACACAACAGTTTCTACTTCTTTGCTTTACATCCCAAAGCTTGACTAAAGAAATATAAAACAATAAGCACTGGGATAAATGTATAAGCAAACACTGATTTAAAAACAAACAGAAACCCACCGAACTCCTGATGGAGTTTTCCAGTTATTTTGTTTCTAGTTAACTGTTTCATAGCTGATGTTATAAAAATGTTTATTTCAATCAAAGCAACTCTCTAATACCTATGAAACAGGCTCATTCACATGGTTTATTCCTTCCTGAATCTTTCAGCACAAAACAGAAGTAGATCAGTAAAAAAAAAAGTTTCAGATTTTAAAATTTTTAAAATCCTAGAAAGCCACTAATCTATTCCAAGCAGCTTGAAGTGAGACATTACCACAGGTAACGTAGGTAAAACTGTACGATTGCACTGGCTGCCAAAGCAAAGGGCAATGATAGTGCAGTTCTGGTATCTTTCAGAAGCGGGGGAAAGAAAAAAAAAACTTGAACATTACCTACTGTGATTTCTAGCTAACTGTCAGGTGTTATTCTGCTGTCAAACTGAAGTGTTGATGAATTCCATTGCCAAAGCAAGACAAGCAGTAAAGAAACAAGGGCAGCTTGAGAATCCCCTGTTAGATGAATTGCACTGCATGAACGCTTACAGGGAAACACTGCCAGAACACAAATTTCCCATTTTTTGAAGGGGAGCTCAAGCAAACGGCACAAAGTTTATTGTCCATCATTAGCAAATAAAGCAGGATACACCGTACATTCCATCATCTCCTGAGAAAAGCAGAAAAATAATGTATGACAAATACACCATACTGACATACTAATTTCAATAGAGAGGAAAAGGTCTTGCAGACAGCATTGTACCATTACGCTCTCTTCTTCAGCCATGGCAATAAGTTATATCTTTTACTATGCTTACTTGAATTTCTCCTTTGTTTTTAATATTAAAAGATACCTTGGCATTAGTCATGAATTATAACCAACATCTGACAGCTCCTTTCTCTGACAGACTTTTACAAGTTTTGAATCTTTCCTCTGATGGTGTTTGATTGCCTATGGATGACAGGAAAAAAGTGGAAAAAGAAGAAGTAAATATAAGGAGATGTAATTTTAAACCAATCATGATTTTAAGAAAGCCAACCTGTCTGGTATTCTTCATATGAAACCAAGCATTTTCAGGTTTTGTCTTAAACAAAGGACAACTTGAATGTTTTCCCCAGTTTCTACAGAAATAAGGTGCCCCACGGCAGAGGGGTTGAAACATGATGATCCTTAAGGTCCCTTCCAACACAAACCATTCTATTTTCTATGATTATGTTTCATTTCTTGGCACTTGCATATTTTCTATTTTAAAAGTCACCTCAGCCTGCTGTGGTTTATCCTAAGAAACACATCAAACATTAAAATGCATGCAGGAGCAGACATGCTCCAGACAGCTACACAACACCACTGAAGATTCCAACATTACCTGGAATATAAATGCCTCTTTTTTGCTCTTCAACTATGAAACATTTAAAAAAAAAAAAATGTATGTAAAATACGCATAAAAGCAGC
Organism: Alectura lathami; assembly: GCA_013399715.1. Classification (NCBI taxonomy): domain Eukaryota; kingdom Metazoa; phylum Chordata; class Aves; order Galliformes; family Megapodiidae; genus Alectura; species Alectura lathami. Next base: position 348,822 of record VXAV01010432.1, read on the forward strand.
TCTTCAACATTACACAAATCTCTCCTCTGATTGTTTAATCTGAGTTTTATTATAAATTCTGAATGCAAAAAACTTGGACAAACCCAACCCCCTAGTAAATGTCGTCCAGATTTCAACAAGAAAGCAGCAGACAGGCATAAATAACATTGTCACTATTAACAGGAACACCCACATAGATCACCAATACTCATTTACCCAGCTGCTGTATGTGGTGCTGACAAGCACCACTCTGAAAGAAGAAACCAGCACAAACAGCAGCATGGTAACTTACCTCAGTGCACCATCACCAAAATTGCTTTAATTACAAACAAAAATAGAGGATTTCTTTTGTTTCATTTTAGTTAAGAGGACAGCATAATTAAGTTTGGCACTGCTCCACCTGCACATGATAAAGGTGCACAAGGGTGTAAAAGCAAAATGTAGATAAACAAAAGACACTCAAGAACATGTAATCAACAGTGACCTAGATTTTGAACCAATACCCATACTTCAAATGAGTCACAGAAACACTGAAGTAAAAAAATAAAATAACACGGAGAAGTACTGATCTATTGTGAGTTATGAATTCTTTAAAAATTTTGAAGCTGTGCATCAGCCCCCTCCAGAAACATCTCCTAGGACGCTGAAATAATCTGGTACACAAGCTATAGCAAACTGGCAACTACAGGTTACAAACTACAGAAGGCTTCACAGCACAGCTACCAGCTTCGCTGCACACAGGAACTTGTTCAGAGTAACCCATTCCCTTAATTATATCAGAACTCCTCTGAAGAGACAATAACAAACTCTACTGCAAGCCTCCTCAGAGGCTGCAAAACTCCTCTTGCAAAGCTGAGAGCTGAGCAGAACAGCATGAATCAAAATGTTTACTCTTACCTTTGCTGAGAGTGCCCGTGATCAGCTTGAAAACCGTCTGGGCAAATTTGACAATCCCATGCTTGCATCTCTTCGAACAGCCACTCATGGTTCAAACGTGCAGAAAGGTCTCTCTCACAAGGTCCAGAAATAACAAAACAAACAAACAGAGTCCTCTGCAAAGTTCAGATGACAGTTTGTGCAAAGCACAAAACTCCGCTCTCAGACACGCAGCCCCTGCCTCTGCACTGAGGCTTGCTCCTCTGAAGCTACCAGGACAGATTGCAGAGGAGAGATCTGCATCCCCTCGCTGTTCAAGGCGCAGCTCTCCGCTTCAGCCGCCGCCGTGCTCGCACACACACGCTGCGATGCCCTGGTGCGGGCTGCTAAGCGCAGGGAACACCTCAGCCGGGCGGGGAAGGAGGAGGAGTTTGCTCCGCCGCGCTCTGCGGGCTGCCTCGCCGGGCGCTGGGAACGCAGCGGTTAACTCTGGAGTCACGGAGGGCGACTGCTGCAAACAAAAGCTGCTGCTGTTTGAAGTCTCTTTTCTTGGTATCCTTTTCCAGCTGACTTCAGTTAGATCGTCACTTCTTCTCACATCAGGCACAAGGGAGCCAGTAAATATATATATATATATATATATTTTTTTTTTTTTTAATTCTACCAGTGCCGTACTCATACCTTGCGCCCAGAAGGCTGTAAGGTGTTCCTTTGCAAAACATGGTAGAAATAGCAAAGCAATACTGCACCCAGAAAGTCCCTTTCCATCTCACCTGCCTCAGCAGCGCCCAGCCTGTTCCCCCCTCAGCCCTGGGCTGTGCCAGCCGGCCTCCGCTGCCCCAGCCCCGCACACACCCCGCTGTTTCTGAGCCGTACTTTTTGGATGCTACCTCATGTTACGGTTGTCCGAAGCCCTCAAGGCTCCCGCTTACTGTACTGTGAGCTTATCCCCTAGCAACAGCCACAGCTCTGGTTCCTCCAGTTCAGTCAATTATTACTGCGTGCCTGGAATACTTTCAATAAAAAGACCTGATGTGTCCAGCAGCAGCAAAGCGGAGGTGCCTCAGAGCTTCTGACCCCATCTGACATTAGGCATCTTTAGACTTCAATTTGTGCTGAATTCCTCTCAGATGTTTAAAAATAACTTGAAAACACAGTATTTACTTGTCCTAGGATAGCTTTCAAAGCAGATTACCTCAGGTTTCTTCTCGCACCTAGCTGCCATTGCATGAGGTGATATTGATGTCTTTAACAGAGCCACCTGGCCTCAACCACCACCCTTAAGCAGCAACAGCTGTGTCCCCCACCTTCACTAAGGAGAAAGCGCAACAAACAGCTTTTCACCCCAGGGAGCAAACCCCACCCCTCCCCTCAGGGGCCGTTAAGCTGTTTCTCGCTGTACGGGACGTCCCCCTCGAGCAGGGCGCGGGGCGCTGCCACACGCGGCGCCTCGCTGTGAGAGCGCGGCGGCGCCGCTCCCGCCCAGCGCGGGGTCCTGCCGGCGCCCTCCTGCCCTCGCACGGGCAGCGGCGCTGCTCCCAGGGCCCTCGCGCCGCCTGGTTTACCTCGCTTATTTGTTTCCAAATAAACACTGAGGGGTGTGTTCTGTAGAAAGGAGTTATGAGCTCCTGGAGACAACTGGCCACAGCTCAGCTGGTGACGTCCCCTGCAGCTGCAGCCTCTGTCTCAGGGTTTTCCTCCCACACAAACTTTCAGGTAAATTTTTCTGTAGCAGTCAAAAAAAAGTCTTTGCTCTTTCCTCTATTATGCTCCACAGGGTAAAAGTCAAAGCTAGTCGAGAGCTCACATGCTGTGGTTTGGAGACACGGGATGGGAGCACTGCAGCCCCCTGCTCAGGGTGCTGCGGGTGGACGTGAGGAGACAGGTCCCGGCCTGCGGCACGGCCACACCGCCTCCAGGCAGGTCTTCTGGTTCCTGCCATCGTCGCTTCCACACCACTCAGAGACTTTGTTATACGTAATAACGCTTCCCAGTTTTACAACTGCATCTGTGTGGGTTCCCATCCCCAGGTTACGTATGGGAAACAAGGAGAGAGAAAATATGTTCCTTGAACACTGTTAGAAACACATGGCTGAATAGAAAATACTGTGTAAGTTTCTGGTGTAAAGTAGTATTGCTGCCTTCTACACCACAGATTTCCAGACTATAAGGTAAGCAGTACAGAGGGGCACAAGGATGGAGGATAGGTAAAGAGAAAAATCAAAATAAAAGGCAGCGGCAGCAAGGTCTGGGTGGAAAAATATGAGAGCCACTTCTCTGGGCAGGTCTTGGCTCAATAACCTTGGCTGACTACACAAAATGAGCAGCAGACTTGTGGAAACACAGCTAAGAAACACCTTAATGAAGCCATTTTCCAGGCTGTCCTGTATTCCTAGAAGTCCAATTCGAAGCTGGTAATGTGTTTCTTCAAATGAAAAAAATATAATAAGGCAGTAAAATGTCAGTTGGGAAATCAAAGATTCAGCAGGTTAATTATATCAATATCAAAAGTTTTGCACCATGTTTGTATATATATATATGTATCATGATATAAGTTGGGAGGGAGGAATATAGGATAATGGACACATTAGATGAAGGTATGGAAACAGAGAGCTCTTGCACAGTGGGAAAAGGAAACTGTCTTGTAATGCAGACATCTCTTTAAGCCTCTCTAGCACACCAATTTCCCATAGAGAACCAGATTACATCTTGGAGATCTGTTAGCCTCTTTTGGCCCATACTACACAGGAAGATGGGTCAAAAGAAAGTAAAACGTGCATTAATAGGAGAGGGTTATCTTAACCATAGGGTTGCATAAAAGCTGCTGCAGGTTCTGTGGAGTGGCAGACCCTTGCAGCCCTGTAGAACTTAGGCAAAGCTGGAGTTAACCTGGTTTCCAGCAGAAGCTTCAGTAGCCAAAATGCTATCTAAAAGTAGTCCCCAAAGCTGACAGTCCTACAAACTACTCAAAACATATGCTAGACAGATCACTCTCTGCTGTAGACAGAACATGTGAATGGAAGTTTAGAGGCACCAAACTGATCTGTCCTTATTGCTAGAGGAATTTAGTATTTTTAATAGTGATTCCTGAAGTCCTAGCAGCCTTTTGAGCTAGGTGCAGTACAAACCTGAAACAACAAGGATATTTCTTATTAAAAAATATTAAAGACAAAAAGAAGACTGAGATGTAGGGGAAGGTATTTTTCCTTGAAGTCTTTTATATAATCAACTCCAAAATAATACAATATATATTCTTTAGTTTATTTTATGCGGACTTTCCACATGCTTAGTAAGGGACTATGGTTGTTAGAATATTCAGGAATGCAACTATATAACTCACACACTAGCTTAATTTTCTGTATGTAAAGTCTGAGAACACTATGTAAGTTAACCGTCATCCCAAAGGGATATAAAAATAAATGCATTGTAGGAAATTGTTCCTTCCTGATTTGCCATTCAAGATTACAGTGTGGGTGGATGAGAGGTGATGGTATTCTCCAAATATATGACTCCTATGTGCTAAGTTCAGCCAGTACAGTTTCCACTAACAAAGGCAGTTAAACCTATTTACATCAGGAGAGAGTTAAGTCCAATAACTTGTAGCCACACAGCAAACACTTGAGAATAATCTCCAGGACAGGCATGAACAAACTGTGAACTTGCCCGCATTGAGTTTTTACAGCCCTCTCCCACAGAGGAACATCACCATCATTCTGTGGCTGCATTAGGTTTGGAAAGAGCTATTCCACGGCTACCTGCCGCCAAGGGTGTCGGTGCTCAGCATCCATGTTACCCAGCTCTTCCCACAGACGCTCATCATCATGTGGAGGCCAAAAACACGGAAGGAATGATTGGTAGGATCCATCACAGATCCTGAGTACTGTCAGAGAATACACTCATTGTTTTTACATTCTGTCCCTATGCTCCTGCTACTTGGCATTGTGGAAAACAGTTGCCCACTGGTCGGGTATGTGGCCTGGTCCATATTTACGTGTGGCTGCAGCCTTTTGCACTGAAGCCAGAGAGCTCCCACCCTGAGAATGCAAATCCAAGTCCTTTTCTTTCTGGGTTAAGGGAAGGGTGTCATTGCAGAAACAACCTCCTCTCAAACTCCTTTCCATAATTTTCGTTATCAAGTTTCCCCACATTGCTATGACGCACTATTATGATAATCTGATATGAAAGAGTAGAATCTTTCGTCCTGCACTGAAAATTTTCAGGTTCTGATGTCCAGATCAAAGCTGGAGACTTGGCTGGAGCATGCTCCTGCCCAGCCTGTGCACCCTTCCAAGAAAAGAGGTATGAGAGCAGACTGTATGCACCAAATCTCACCCAGATATGGAAGTGGAGAGGTGGCTGGATCTGCTTTTAGGTCCAGAAACATTGATAGAAACATGTACTGCATCACCTCCATTGCACTCCAAAAGGCATAGCTTTCTCAGGACAGCCCATAAATAAGATTTTATTGATCTGTTTGAAGCAAATCTAACAACTGCAAGCAATTGTGTCTACTAGATACATCCTCCATTATTTCAAATCTAGAGGTATTAGCAAAACAAGAATTTGAGTTTTACTGGCCCCTAAGACAGGATGTATAGCTTCAAGTAGTAGCTTTCAGAATTGATCTACTTAAAATGAAGAATTGCCACTACACTCAAATGTGTGTAAGCCTGTGCGGGTAGAGCTCTGAGCAGGCCACATCCTGTGTCATTGTTTTTTGCAACACCAGCATTAATAGTGAGCTTTCATGTATAGAAATACAAATACACTGGACACCCAAGGAAGTCTGTATTAATACCTGTTTTTAGAATGTGGTAAACTGACATACAACCAAATGAATTCACTTTCCTACCATTATCAGGAATAAAGCAGCAGCAAGATTAGAATCAACATCTTTATACCAGTCTAGCAGTACAGCAGCAGCAGCCCAGCCCTTATATATCTTCTCCACTTGTCTCTAGCACTGCTGCCAAGCATATAATGGCCACACTGCATTTTCATTCACTCTGTAATTCCAGTTAGTATTATCAATCAGGGCCTCAGGAACATTGCAGGGAGATTTCCTCAACATTTTAGAACTTGTGTTTTTTTATGGCACAGTAGTTATCTCTTGACTCAACCAGCTTTCCTCACTGGAGGGGAGTGTATATATAGCTACACATCAGTATCTTCCACAAACTGTTCACTCAGTTGCATCATCTGTTTATTTAATATCCCATCTGTCAAGGCTGACTAATTTACATCAAAAAAATCTAGGGAAAGAAAGGTGCTTTATGAAGAAGCACATAGTCATGCACATTAAAATGGGCTTCTTAAAGTGCATATGAGAAATTTAGAGAATCAAGGGTGCAAAACCTTTTGTCTGAAGTAGAGGCATAAACATACAGAGTACACATAAACTGAAGTAACAACTCTGACTTTTTCAGGAGCTGTCTGACATCTTGACCTTCGAAGGCACTTCAGGGAGGTGGACACCTCTGCCTGTTGAAAATTGAACTGGAATTTTGTGCAAACAGAGCTTTTTCCTTACAGAAGAGGCTAAGGACAGTGCCTAGGTCTCTCTTTTTAAGCCAAATAACAGTACTTGTCATGCAAGCTTCCTGCAGAGAAATTGGCCACAGTTCAAGTATCCAACACTCTTGATATTCCAGCCCTGGACTTCTCTTGAGGTAAGCTTGCCAATCGTGCTAAGATGTACATAACTCAGACTGGGATGAGACTAGGCACTTTTTCAGACTCTTGCATATATTTAAATACATTTAAGTTCTCACCCCAAAAGGTTACTATAACACACTCCTGAAAATTACAGAGCTTCTATTAAAGAAATCTAGCAAAACACTATTCACAGCATCACAGCTTTTGGCTATGAGAGCCCAGGATATATATACTCTAGTACTGTGTCTTAACTTTTGTTCTGTCTGCCCTAATCACATACACGTTTGTCAGTAGAATGTTTAAAGCAGGACAACAGAACCACACAGACTGAAGAAGTACTCCATGGAGAAGTAAATTCTGCCTCAGTAGATAGAAACTCAGCTGTTTAACATGTGAAACAGTAAGCATGCTTTCATCAGTGACATTTTTTGAGGCCCTGCTTAACTTTCACCTTAACCTCATATTGTCAGGACAGTTGTGCTATGGAGAGGGTTTAGACACATTCTGCCTTTGTTCTGTCACTCAAACTAAATTACATTTTGCTTAAACATAGTGAAGGACAGAGATGCTACCTGGCAAATAAAAAAGCTTTTCAGAGAGCAAATGGAATATACTGAGTGTAACAACTGTGGTCCTTAGATAAGTCAGTTTTGGCAGAGGACCAAGGTAGGAAAAAATAAATAAATAACAACAGAAAAAAAAAAAAAACATAAAGCCATGCTTCCCTTTACTTCAGTGGCAGTAGCTGGCCCTGAGGGAAGAAGGAAGAAGGCTAATATGTTAACTGTGCTTCAGTGGCTCAGCACAATAGGTCAGAAAAATAATTTAAAAATGAACATCAACTGGTAGAGCAATTATGACTGTAAGGAGAGCATTGCACCTTTCAGATGGACTGTCATGTCACTTCCAAAATGAAATTTCCTCAACATTTAAATTTCAGGGAAAATGAGAAATATATCCACACCCCACCTACTTTGTTCTTTACACACAACATATTCACACAGCATCTAGTTCCCTGACGCATTCATTGATCTGGCCCAGCTACATACCTTGACTTACCTTGATTAGACAAAGTATTTTGTTTCTTAACATTGCAGTAAATATCGCATACAATTGATTGAAAATATTCTTTCAATTTCTTTTATCTTGTTATGAAATGGATCTAATAGCATATGCCTAGCTCATATTATTTTTGATGTGCCAAGAATCTATTTACCTCAAAATAAGCTTTCATGACTTGGCAAATGGCTACTTTATGACAAGCTGTCTTTAGTTTGCTGCAGACATTACGATGAAGCAAAGCTCCTCCAGTCAATCATCTGCTCTCTAAAGTCAATAGTCTTGTACTACTTTTTGCATCCTCTCCATTCTTGAGGTGTAGGTAAATTAATTTATGCAGCTGAGATTCTCAAAAAGCAGCAGGAGATATTATGTACTTAGTCATTTTGAAAAGCTGTAATAACTTATTCTAGTTCAGAAAAGAAAAAAAAAAAAATCTGGTGAAGGCAATAAGATGTACAGAAATAAAGTCAATTAGGATAGGGACACTTGAACACTGCCAGGGAGGGGGCACCTACAGCCTCTCTGGGCAACCTGTGCCAGTGTCTCACCACCCTCACAGGAAAGAATTTCTTCCTAATATCCAGCCTAAACCTCCCCTCTTCCAGTTTGTGGCCATTACCCCTTGTTCTGTCACTCCATGCCCTTCTAAAGAGTCCCTCCCCAGCTCTCCTGTAGGCCCCCTTCAGGTACTGGAAGGCTGCTATCAGGTCCCCCCAGAGACTTCTCTTCTCCAGGCTGAACAACCCCAGCTCCCTCAGCCTGCCTTCATAGGGGAGGTGCTCCAGCCCTCTGATGATCTTTGTGGCCCTCCTCTGGACCCACAGAAACTGGCTATCTAATAGATGGATAGCCATAAATGACTTTCCAAAAACTTCAGATTAATAGACTACCATTTGAATAAGTGTCATAAATGTCCTGCAAAGAGTCCTGAGACTTACGATACAGTGTACAATAATTTGATTATAATGTTGAATCCTTACACACTTGATGCTTTTATTGGTGGTGGTAAATTCCATTAGTCTTCAAAGTTCCACTAAAAAAATTATTAGCACCTATTCATGTTTAAGACCAATCAGCAGAACAGAGCAGACATAGTACTCTGGAAGCAGCAGATTAACCATGTGTACAGCTCCAGTATAACCAAAACAAAGTCTGTAAACTACCCTCAGGTGAAATCTGCTCATTCAGGCACAACTGGTCAGGCACTAGATACAGGTGGCTGAGAACCAGCATCCATTTCCACACAGCGCAGTAATGTCTTACATCAGCTGGATTGCTGAGAGAGGATTGTTTTCCCCTCTGTCTCTTTTGTACTTTGTCTTATTTGTGCACTTTCACGTACTCCAGCACATATAGCTGCTTGATAAGAGTTCAAAAGTTACTTGTATGATCAGTATACTGCTTAGTTCCATGATCTGTGAAATGATCATCCAACTACTGCAGCTAAAAGGGAGGAGGGAATGGGATGCTTACCTGACAACAGCGGTCTGAACTGTGCTCCTTATCAACACCACAATCATTACTTCTTTATAAAAAGCAGCCACTCCCCCCAAGAATCATTCACACTCTTCACAGATTTCAAGATGGGTATTCAAGAAGCATTTGGACAAGGCTCTTAGATATGTGGCTCAACTCTTAGGTTGCCCTGTGTGGAATCTGGAGTTGGGAATTATATTTGTGGGTCCCTTTCAAACTCCAGACATTCTGGTTTGCAGACCCCTAATGTGGTCATTGTAAGAATGTTGCTCCGCACTTCAGCTTGTACTCATCATGTGAGAAAGATTTTAATCATGTGGCCTTTGGACAAGTACACAAAGTTCACAACTAGATGAGATTATGATGGGTCACGAATCAGAACAAGACAGCTTTTATGCTTAGGAACCTTGTGAATCAGAGCATTATGCTGGAGAAAAGCTGTTAAGAACTCTGAGCACTGCTGTTCCTTATGTGGAATTTCTGTTACTGTTTTATTCATAGAATCTCTTTTGCTTCCGTTCAAGATCTGTATTTTCAATTTCATAGAATCACTGGTCATAGGACCGGTGCTCTTCAACATCTTTATCAACGACTTAGACTGTGGGATCGAGTGCACCCTCAGCAAGTTTGCTGATGACACCAAGCTGAGTGGTGCAGTTGATAGCCCTGAAGGAAGGGATGCCATTCAGAGGGACCTGGACAGGCTGGAAAAGTGGGCCCACGAGAACCTGATGAGGTTCAACAAGGCCAAGTGCAAGGTGTTGCCCTTGGGTCGGGGCAATCCCAGGTGTGTGTACAGACTGGGAGAAAAACTCCTTGAGAGCAGCCCTACGGAGAAGGACTTGGGCATTGTGATTGACGAAAAGCTGGCCATGAGCCGGCAGTGCGCTCTTGCAGCCAGGAAGGCCAATGGCATCCTGGGCTGCATCAAGAGAGGGGTGGCCAGCAGGGAGAGGGAGGTGATCGTCCCCCTCTACTCTGCCCTTGGAAGGCCTCACCTGGAGTACTGTGTCCAGGCCTGGGGCCCCCAGTACAGAAGGGATGTGGAGCTGTTGGAGCGGGTCCAGAGGAGGGCCACCAAAATGATCAGAGGGCTGGAGCACCTCTCCTGTGAGGAAAGGTTGAGGGAGTTGGGATTGTTTAGCTTGGGAAAGAGAAGGCTCCGGGGAGACCTCATTGAGGCCTTCCAATACTTGAAAGGAGCTTACAGGCAGGAGGGGGACCGACTTTTTACACGGGTGGCTAATGGTAGGACAAGGGGGAATGGGCTGAAACTGAAAGAGGGGAGGTTTAGGTTGGGCATCAGGAAGAAATTCTTCCCTGAGAGAGTGGTGAGGCGCTGGCACAGGCTGCCCAGAGAAGCTGTGGATGCCCCATCCCTGGCTGTGTTCAAGGCCAGGCTGGATGGGTTCCTGGGCAGTTTGATCTGGTGAGCTAGTGGCTGGCAGCCCTGTCCACGGCAGGGGGCTTGGAACCAGATGATCTCTGAGGTCCCTTCCAACCCTAGCCATTCTATGATTATTCTGTCCCTAAGCTAATCTGAAATGAAGTACAAAATGTGTTTCACAGACTTCTCAGCACTGTTTTGAATTACAGCATACAGAATTCAACCAAAATAGCAAGAGAACTTGGAGTACAGAAGTAATACCTTCATCACCCACTGTGGCCCAGATTTATTTAAACTCTACCGAAACTCATGAGAATTTGGAGAAATAAGGAAAACTTTCTGTATTTTTACATGTCCACGCCTTTACCACACCCCAGAAGCATACATGGAAAGCAAGCAAAACTTTCCTTGAATTATTGATATGTAGTATTCACTGACAGCACCAATACGACTGTCTATCAGGTTAGATTTACTGTGGGCAAGACCAAGGTGTAAGTAGGTAAGAAACAAACATCTGGCAGGAAAGTGTAGCTAAATGCAAAGGGACATATCCAGCAGAATCAGAAATTTGTACCTGGGACAGCTATAGCAATTTGTCTCTTAGCTCCCAGTCCAGTATCCTCTGCAGGCAGCCACCTCATCTCATGAGCAGTAACATCTTTTCCAACCCCACATGTATCTTATTTGCAAGGCTTTTGAGGCTGGTGAATTTAATCTAAGCTCTAATGATTCTCCTAGTTAATCATCAGCTAAGAGGAAGTGATGGTCCCAGGTTACTCCTCAATGTATCAAAGCAGCTGTTACTGGAGCAATACAACATATCCTCCTGTGTCTTAGTGTTTTATTAATAAGTACTGCAATGTACCTATACCATTAAAAGTGACATGACCAGCTTTTTTTTTGGCATTCCCCTCCCATTTAGACAAACTCAGTCTTTCAGATGTTCCTTGCTATTATGCGCTGCTCCCATTCATTGTCTTATGCCATCAATTCCAGTGTCCTGCAGCACCATTTCTCGCAGGACATGTACTATGCAGGTGGTCCATGCTAGAAAAAGGCTAGAAAGGCATCCATTTACCAGACAGCTGATGCCCTGTAAGATCAGAAGCACCTCTGAATCATGAAGCAAATTCTACTCCAATTACAATTTACAATATTAAATGCTTTTCAAAAAGAAAAAAAAAAAGCAAAGAATATTGCCTCTTGCTAATCTTGGACACACCGAAACATCTTCCCCTCCTCCTTCACCTACCACTGGCTTTTTTTTTTTTTCCCCTTATAAAACTTCTATCTTGATATTGTGCAATGAAAATTAAGGTGAACCTACATGACAGATCAAGACGAACAACAAGCCTGCTAATAGCAAAAAAGATTTTTTGAAGAATTTCAGCCATGCTTCTACATCACTTCTAGCCAGGAAATCCAGAAATTGAAAAGGTCACTCCCAGCCTCTCTGGGGTAAAACATACACTGACTTGTAAGGACTACAGCAGTTCCAGCTGTGAAACGGAGAAGAAATGAAAATCTATCTTCCAGACATCAGCAACTGTAAATTAGCTTCCCTCGCTGAGCCAAGCTCTTTGTGGCTGAGTAACAAAATCTCTCCTCCCTCAGTAAACTGTTCATGTTGCAAATGTGGACTCCAACACAGAATTGCTGTTGAAACTGCTTCTGTGATCATTTGTGCTGTCTGTTCTGAAAGTCAGTTATGATATGCTATACAGGAACAGCCACGGGTAACGTGTTTGTCTTTATACTATTTTTGTCACTTCTATTTTTAAAAATCAATTAAAGCTGTTGAAATTCAGAGAAGCAATAAAATGACACACTGTCTAGCAGCAGGAGAAGACTGACAGAAAGCCTATCACTACTGCAGCTGTGCAATCAGCTTGAACATCGGCTAAAAGAACAGCCAGAGAACAGATCAGCTAGGCAGAACTTCACTCATGCGACGTGAAAAGAGCTCAGGAAATTTTAGACACTGATGAAAAGGACAGGTTAAAGAAACAATGTACAATTCTCTCTTTTTTTTGTTCTAAAATGAGCCTCAGCTGGTCCACTTTTAGTATCCTCAGACATCTCTAATACTACCTTGTTATTTTTATGGTTTTTTTTGTTGTTGTTGTTTCTAGTTTTGTGTATTAATTGTTCTCCTTTGATTTTCCTTATCCTCACAAATCCCCTTTCATGCCTTTCTGTGAGTCTGCATTTAAATCCTGGAGTTAGTTAGGCAGCTGCTTTACAAAATCATTTCTTTTCCCCGTTTTGCATCCTGATAGTGTTATTAAAATACATCTAAGCATATTTTTTCTTCCAGCTTTTTATGTCCTCTAAGACTGTGTACGGAACTGGCCCTTAGGCCACTACTTATTTCAGTGTTGTCACTGCTACAGAATAGCACAGATGCATTCCCAGAGCAGTAGAAATAATACAATATAGTTTTGATTATTCCTTGTTCTTACACCTAACAGGATTAATAAAGTTTATGCTTTTTATTTAGAGCCATCAGATGCTTTAAAAAACAAACAACAACAACAAACACAAACTCAAAAGTGTTTTTCAAAATTCAGCAATGGGTGAAGCTCAATCAATAAGTGATTGAGTTTCAAAATTCAAAGCAAAACAAAATCCCACCACTCAAAGATTTGCTTTGGTCCTGCTACCTAGAAAGTCAAAAAACCCATTGTATTATTTATACAAGTGACTTCACTATGACAAATCAAAGGATTTGTCCTTGTTCTTAGAGGCACCTAGTATCTATACTAAGCCTGAGGCATACTGTCAGGAATGTACCTTAACAATGCATATCTTTACTATAAATTACTGTTGAGTCAGACAGGTGTCTGCTATCCTTTTGTTAGAAGATATGGGAACTACATTAAGATGTCAATATTTCCACTACAAAACCAAATTAGTTTGTAACCACAGGAATTTCTGTTCAGGGTCATCTTAATTCAGTAAAAAAGCTTTCAGGTCAGTTGAATTTGTGACTGAATTTCCCTATGAGATTACAAGTTGTCCAAGGAAAAGACGGTGAGAATGATGTGGGGAAGCCTTGTGTTGGTTAGCTCTAGCAAAGCAGCTGGCTACCAGCTTACTAACAGCTGTACATTTCAGGAGCACTTATGGTAGAAATCAAGCCGTAAAAATATCATCCTGCAAAAGCAAGAAAGACAGGTCAGAGTAATTAAAAACAGATGTCCTGCTTTTTGTGTTCGTGACATATTTTAGGATAAGGGAGCTAGTCACAACATGCTGTTTTAATCCGACACAGGACAAACTTGTCCCAGAAATGAATGATTCTAAACAAGCTTGATACAAAACATGGTACAAATTCTTGTAAGAAATGATTATAAATCTGATCTATGCTCTTAAAGTATTCCTGCTGAACACTCCCTCCTGTGCATTCATGAAGTAGGTATCATGGATACCTTAGTCTGTGTACCTACCACATTAACCCTGTGCTTTCAGCTGCTATTTGCTTCATTTACCCTATCCTGTGGCTCTCTCTTCACAAGAGTAGTTAAAACCAAGACTGTAGTTTTTAACTTATTGACGTACATCGTTGAACTGGGTAAAACATACTGGCCTCGAGCTGTTTTGGTTTGCCAGTGGCTTTATACCAACCAAATTCACTGAAAAGAACCTTCCTCTGGCAAGTCACTCACCAAGCACTTTTTTCTTCTCATCATTAAGTACGCCTTTTGCCCAAAACCTGACATTATCAACTCTAGAAATCAGGGAATGCATTTTCAATTTTGAAGTTAAACATTACTGGTACATCAGTAACACCCAAACGCACCACCCACTTTTCTGTGCAGATGCATCTTGAAACCCAGCACTACTTACTGGTTTCTGCCTCTACATCCTGAAGCCTGTGGGAGCCTCTCTGTGTACCAACCCAAGGGCTGCAATGAACTGCAGCCGCCATGACTTCCAATTGGAAAATTCAGGTCAAGAGATTAAAAAAGTAAAATTGTTTCCAACAGAATCAAAAACAAATTTCCAAATAGCCCGAAGTGCTTAAGTACTTAACTTCCGTTATTCTGCTTCAGTTACTACAGTATAATTACAGTGGCCTTCTCTGCTTAAGTTCAAGCATTGTATCCCACAAAAACTGAGTATGGGTAAAGAAATATTTATACCAACAACAGTCTGTCAAATTATTCCAGATATCACCATTTGTTAAATATGAATGCCTTTACAAATTGAATTGGCTGTATTAGTGCAACTTCTGTGCTTTTTATCCTGCCTCCAGATCCCTTCAGAAGGAAAAACATCTCCATGTTCTAATCGTGTCCTGGGACAGAGGTGATTCTCTTCACAGAGGAAACACCAGTATAGAAACATGGTTGTCACTAGTGAAGGCTGTGTTATTTTGTAAGAAATCCTATTGATTTCTGAAGCTCAGATTAAAAGCTTCTAACACTCATCTCACAGAGAAGCCAGGAAAAGTATGTTTTCCTGCAAGTGATCTTTTCAAAAGTGATTTTTAGAAGCTTTTGTCATTGCTAGGCTCTTCACTTGTAGCAACAGGCAGTTCTGTGTAAGAGGATTCATCTCACAGGCTGTGTCCTCCCTATGCATTCTGTACCAGAATGAGGGGCTGCCGGAACTGTTCCAGTGCCTCTGTCCTCCACATAGAATAATCAGTGGCAGATGCTAGCATCAAATCTAAAGGCCAAAGGAAAGAAAAAGCAGATCAGTTGCCAGAAAATGGCAACAGAAGAGGTAAAGATCTGTACTTTGGTTACTACTGTAGATCGTGGGTCCTTTAAAAAGATGCAAGAACAGTCAAATACGCTAGCCTTATTCATTTGCTCATTCTTAGAGTGTATCTCCATGGCTAGTAATTTTATGAGTCAACCACATGATTCTTGTGAATTTCAAAACACCATTGGAAATAGCGCTTGCAGGTGCACAATATCGCGAAGAGAGGTTGTACAAGAATTATTGTACTTGTGACTGAGTCATTATAGTAGTATGCAATAAATCTGTGCCTGCCAGCCCTGCTACAGTCTTTCAGGTATGGCACTCGTAAGTGCATGGGGTTCTGCAGAGAAAACAAAACTGTCCGTGTAACAAGGAGCCAAGAAGTCTAAATAGGCAAGGCTGCAACAGGATAGGAGTCAATTGTAAGAAAAGCAGTCTCCATTTTAAAGGGATATACATTTCTTCAGTTATGTTTTCTGATAATTAAGACTGGATCCAGGTCTATATTAGAATGAAGACAAGGAAGTATAAATTTCAGAGGTAAACTAAATGCTGTTCTTCTACAAAGCATGAAGAAGTATTTTGGAAAAACAAACAAACAAACAAAAAAACAAGATAAACAGACTACCTTTATATCCATCGTGTGCTTCCAAAACCTCAGAAATGAATGGCTGCTAAGACTTACTCACATCAAGTTTCAGATAAGGCTTCCATCAGATCAGCATTAAGCTTATTCCTTCACCTATAGAGCCTGATTATTTTTCACTCATGGCGTTAAGATGTAGCTCCAGTCAACAAGCTACTATTAGTCTAAACTTTCCAAACATACCGTTTTATTTAAAAACCCAGCAATAATATTTTTCACAAGCTCATATCCTGAATTTGCAGTGCTTAGCACCTACCATAGCAGGCAAATTTTAGGAGTTCAACACATGACACCCTGAGTATCACCATTAAAGGCCTGTCAATAGAGCAGAGAGATCTGAAGTACCACCCTAATCCAATATCTTTAAGTCAGTAGGAGCTGGAGCATTTGCGAACATCACTGTAGCTAATGCTGAATTTTTTAAATATTCAGCTTCAGATGTCTGAGGGAATAGTTGTTCTTGATTAGTTATTCTACTATAAATTGAAGCCTTTCATTAAAATGGATCACCTCTTCTATAGTGATTT
>VXAV01010432.1:365235-387808 GCA_013399715.1 Alectura lathami
TCCCTAAACTGTTTCCTATGTGTCCCATTGTATATCCCAGTTTCCGCATTTGATTTTTATTCTAGACACTGTTAAGGAAAGACTCAACTCTAAACACATTTGAGGCTGAAGTAGGCATGGATCTACATGAATTTAATCTACATGAATTTAGCTTTTCACCCCAAATCAGAAGTTTCATTCTAAGTTGTGGTTTAGAACGTTCTGAGTTTATATGGATCTTAATATGACTGTTGTTTGCAGATTATCCCATCCCCTTCCTGTAAGAACCTAGATCAGAACTCATACTCATGTCTTTCCTAGAGGTCTCACGTAGGCAATTCACCTGTGTGTGAACATGATCCTTCCTCTTATTGCACTGAACATAAACGTAGAAAACATGCTCCTTCTTTGGATATGTTATAATGCATGTTCTCATACATAAAGGAGCTGCATTAGAGAAACAGAGAAGGGTGGATAATCTTTGTGTTTACAATGTAGACAGGTGATTTCCTTTACAGGGGCTACTATACATCAGGCAAACATGGCATCTAAAAACTCAAGTGGATAAGGCTCTGATTCTGTTTCCTGCTGTCTTCCAATGGAGGATGATTTTCTGAAGAATCCTTTTAAGAGAGTTCAACCACAGCACTGAAGAGACTAGTTGTGTTTTCAGATGATAGAGGAGAGAAGTGCTGTCCTGATCTCAGTGTCAGCCTACTGTTTTGGATGAAGAACTTTCTGCCCTTTTATAAGCAGTGACAAGTGACTAGAGCACAGTCAACAACTTGAACTCACCGCACATAAGGCAACTTTCTATATAATGATAAGACTATCTACATCAAGTGTTGTAACTTTCAGACTTCCTTGTGAGCTCACTCTCACGCTGGAGATGTAGACGGGATTTGTCAAGCCTGTCCAAGCTCTTCCAGCTTTGTTTAACCTATGCATGGATGTACAGTCCATCATTTCCAAGTGTCATGCACAAGATCAGAAAACAACAAAATAAGAGCTACAAAGGCTTTTTAGTAGTTTTATGAAGTTTTATAAAATGACAACTATTTCTTTTGTTCCATCTCCCTTTTGGCTCTTAGACAACATGGCACAATCATGACAGTTATGAGAGGGAGGATGTTTCAGGATGGAAAGTATATTCATGTTCAAGAACCTACTGCACGTTCTGGGAATACCATGATACAGTTGTCAAAAGATTTTAAGCAGTGCTAAAGTACTGGTATGATAAATCCCAGAGGGTTATCTAGAAGAAATTGATCTGAAGAGACAAAGAAATGGTTTAGGGATGCTGTCACTTCTTTACATGTCTTACTTTTATCTGTAGGTGTCATGAATAAATATAACATTTAATCTAGCAGTTGTGATACCAGCTGATCTTTACACACTCTGCTGCACACTCCCAAATTGTAGTAATGATAAACAGGGTACCAGTATTGAGGAAATCCCATATTTAGCTCCCATTATCTGATTTTCTAATATTTATTCAGTTGGTAAGATAGGGTTTCATGAAAGAACAGTTTCCTAGAACTAAGTGCAGTATCAAACAAAAAAAAAAAATCAAATGTGTGATTGTTAGAACAGATAAAAATGGTAGTCAATAGTAGAGGGAAAAAGACTGAGACCCTCTGAAGGTTGTAGAAGATTGCACAAATACTATTGAACTAGTTGTGGTCAGGAGAACTGAGACTGAACTATTTTCCACTTTAAAATGTAGTCCTACAAGGAGGTTCTTCTGGTAATTTTGAGTAGTTTTTGACTTAAGCCTTTTTTTTTTTTTTTCCCCAGAATTCAGCATTTAATTTTAACACATTTTGTAATCTTAGACAACAACAAAAAAGAAACACCAGTGAGATGTAGCTTGTGTAAAGAATGTAATTTCATTTGTCACATTATTAGTGGGCTGATGAAAAGCAAGGAAGATGGCTGAAAGTAGGAATGTAACTGCTGTTCCCCATGGGAAAGAATTACACATCTCCACAAAATGGCATAGCAGAAACAGCAACAGGCAACACGAGCATGGGAAAACATGCCTACCTTAGGCAAAGGCACACAAGATGATTGTTGTATTTAGAGGTTTGAAGTTGCAAGAGACCCTCAGGAAGATAACATTGCACAGTGTCACTGACTCTTAGAAGGAGCCAAAATGGAGCATCTCAAAGCCAAGTGCCATCTCTGTACAGGAAGTATGGGAACAAGCACAGGGACATCATCTTTGGCTGTTTAGGCACTGCAGTGTGCTAGGAATTCAGTGTCCCATAAAAATAATTAAGACTGCATCAGGGAACTGGTTCTACAGCCAACTCTCAAGTAGAACACTTTTTGCCAATCAACAAGAATCAGCATTGTAATTGGGAGCTTTAGGAAATCTCACTCCCTATCTATGTAGAAAAGCAAGACTAATAGTAGCAATGTAACTCATCCAAATAATCTCCACATTTTGTTGATATTAACAAAGCCACTTTAACTCAGATAAACTAAGCCAGAGTGTATCAGCGTACTCAGAATTACAGAACAAAGTTTGAGAAGATTCTTGCATAAATTTTCATGTCCAGGAAAGGAAATTACAACACAAAATAAGGGAATACAAGAGAATGGAAGAGAACTATCACAGTTCTAGCTAAATTCTTTGACAGTCCTAGTCAGCACGATCCTCTGCAATCACTACAGGGTTAGTCCTACTGTATTGTAAGAAGCCTAAGGACTAATGCTGCAGAAGGCCCTTTTTGGGGGATAATGAGAAAGCCAAAGATGGACTTGAACTATTTCTCTGCTGTGATTTGCTGGCCCGGTTAGGATCTGGAGTAACCTTCTTCCATACTTAATTCAGACCTCAAGATTATTTAGACTACAGCTAAGAAGTACAAGAAGACAGGAAAACAGCCAGTATAGTGGTGTAACAGTCTATGCTGATTCTTATCTGCAAGTTACCGACACACCAGATCTGGAAAACATAACTGCATTGCCTTAGCACCAACCAGGACTCTTTCCTCCTGATCACTGATATGGTAAACTTGTGCTACAAACAGGGTTCAGGGACTTGCCCCACAGCTCCAAAACAGTTCTAGATTCAGTCAGAAACATACAGCTACTGAGGAACCTGTTACCCACAAACACCCGAGACAAACAAACATTCACATGTATTATTGTAGGAGATATTACTATACGGGAAGTTGTAGGCTGCAATTGCTTTTTGTCTCTTTCCTAAATAGAGGGTATGCATCTGTCAAGTACTACTGTCTCTGGATTCTTAATCCACAGGCTTCTAAAATCTACGTTTGAGAGATTTTTCTCAAGACGTTTATCACCATTTCATCCATTTTTGCCTCAGCAAATCCTTTCCTTGGCCTTTCCACTTTTCTCCATAACTTTTATACCTACCTGTTTATACTAGTGCCTTCCTTGAGTACAACACTTAAATTCTCTCCACTCTATTTTGGGATTCTACTCCCTACTTATCACAATATGAGCTATTTAACAAATAAATGGTTCAGCACTGTGGTCTGAAACACTTATTTGTCTACTCCTTCTTCTGTTTCCATCTTTACTCAGCCATCCTGACCTAAGAATATTTTATCTGTGACTTGAATAAGGAGGAACCAGATACTGCTGTAGAATGAACAGGCAAACATTATCACTCTACACCCCAGAGTGATGTGTATTTGCATTCATAATGGTGAGGGAAAATGAACTTCACCTATCAGTAAGTGGTACATAGCTCTCTTTGTTGCCATGTTATTACAAGCCAGTGACAGCTCTAGGTCAGCCAGATAGGTTGACTCTACATATTTCTTTCAGAAACCCTTTGAAATTAATTGCAGTTTTATAGTTGACTTCCAAATTGTATCATACCTTTATTTAGAAGCAATTAAAATATTCACCTGTCCTAACTGGCATAATTTTGGGCAACAGAAAACATATTGCATAGCATACATTTAGATAATGCTAGGTAATTCCTGGAAAATGAGCTGTGTTACATTTCAACCTTACTTTTGTTAAATACAAGTAATGGCTCATTTTCTCTACCTTTTCCTATTTCAGTACCAGTGCAATTTGGACAAACTTGCCCACCATTTCCAAGTGCCAAAATATACTTAATTTTGTTAGCAATATTTGAGTGAGTAAATGGCTTACATAGCTTTATCTTATGCTCTAAGTAATATAAAGCATTATATCCAGTATTATTTAAAATGTAGTGGATACAGGCTCAGTCCAATTCTGAATTAAGTGTTCTCAGAATTTTCCACTGAGTTTTGCGGAGACGAGTACAAGGATAGCATTGCCCATTATCCAAAGTCATGTACTGTTTGACAGAGATTGATACTGTAGTCAGCATTTTCAGTTTTGAAATAGCTGGAAATAAATTGAACGTATCGTGATAAGAAATGTTTGGAACACATTTGGAATGTCACTAACAGTAATCATGCACTATCTAGCTAGTGCAAGAGATTATTGGTGAGGAAAAAGAATGAACATGGTATGATTGCTCTAATCAGAATAAGGGAAGCCCTTGCACTGGATTCTTTACAAGAAATCTTCCCCTATTAATAGCTTCCAGAACCTGAATAACAAGGTGTGTCCAGAAGTTATCTAGTGGGTGGATAAAAGGGCCAAGTAAGATATTTTACAGCATATTGATATACAGCTTATTTGCATCCACTTTTCATGGCAATTCACAATTCTAATCCAAGAAAACTTACTGAAACTTGTAAAATAATGTAAGGCCTTTAATCTAGGACAGGTGCAAAGAGTTGCAACAGGGGGAAAGAGAACCGGCTATATTAAGTGTCTCATGTCCATGAAGGGTTGCTAGCTTTACACTCTTCCACTTCCATTAAAGCATCTGAATAAAGTAAATTCTTCCCTTCCCTCTCCTTTCCCAGAATCATAGACTGGTAATTTCCATTAGCTACAACACACCTGCTGAGTCTAACTTGTTATTGTCTTGCTGGGATTATGATTAGAAATGAGCAAATTTGACAAGAAAAGGCTTATTACTAACAGGAATTCATTTCATTATTTCACTAAAAAGTTTCCATGCATTATTTTCTCTTAATAACAACAGGCAGTTATAACAGCCTATATCTATCACTTAAAACATATAGAACTACTCCTATATCCATCTCTTCAAGTTTGATACTGAACTCTGGAGTGTTATAGAAGCCTCTGGCTTCTAAAAGCAGGAAAATAAGTCCTTTTTTCTTCAAATACGGAAATAAGGTTTTTGCCAGCGTGGTCCTTATAGAATCCCTACAGCAGGTCTGCTTTCAGTCTGGTGTCATTATAAATAACCTTCGGTGACATTTTTGGCTACCAATAGTCATCATGCAAAAATATTACAAAGATAACAGAATATTGTTGTGCTCACATGTATTTGTGTGGTAATGCACCTCTTGAACCATGGAAACCAATTTCAAACACCTCCTTCACAGACTCATTTTCACGTATTTACAGTTTGGTAGCTGCAGTAATCAAACAGGTACTCTGGCAGCAACCTTCACATTTTGTTTGAGCTGATATTTGCTACAATACATAGTATAACCCTAGAGAGGTTATTTCCTTTCCTACAAAAAGGTCAATGCGCATATAAATTCAAGTCAGCTGTGAGCCACTCCACATGTTTCCCATAGGCTGGTAACAGACACTGTAATTACCTCCACCACCAACATGAAACAAATTGGTGATCTGGAGGATCAGTATATAAATCAAAAACTACAAAAGTCCTTTAAAACCGTGCAGTCCCACTGAGTCCTAGAACACAATAAACAGAACAGGACTGGATAAACGCTTTGCTCATCTTAATTTGGAAAGCCACGAGCTGCAAAGCTTCAGCTGTTCCCATCAGGAGAGACATTTAAAAATTGACAGAATACACCTTAGAAGTCCAGACTGGCTGGCACCTTCACCCTTTAGACTTGATAGAGTAGGTAACTTTTGATGATGTTCTTAGTGCTGGTAAATGCTTCAAATTCTTTTTGTGCTATCTGGCATTTGTAACAAAGTACGGACTGCTTCACAGTTGAACTGAAGTTTGGCATTGTCTCCAATTATAAATCAAGAGCCTAAGTATTGTTAGTCATCTCCTTACAGTCTTCAGAGGTTTTTTTTTTTTAAGCCTACTTTTAATTGCATTGCATTTTGAATGACATCATAAACACCAGTTGTTCAAGTCCTCCAGCGGAATAACAGCAGAATTAAGCCAAGCAAGGAGCCAAGGCCTAGTAAAACTCTAAGAATGACATGACAAGATAGAGCATCTAACCTTCACAACTAGAGATACTTTAAACAAGGAAGACATTTAGCTCATTACAATAGGTGTGTGAGTAGCTAAAGATGGAGGGGATATAGATATGTATAACTTCTGTGAGTGACAAACTGCAGGGCTCACATTTCAGAAGTCTTTAGCTATTCATAATGTACTTCCACTGTTCTGAATGTCTCCATTAAAGTGGTTGTTATAAAATGTTCCATAGCTTCTAATGGCTTTAGTTAATGCCTACCAATAGAAGAGAGCTACTGTAACTGAAGAAAACACTGAACCATAATATTACTTAGTGTTTTCAGTGTCTTAAGCCTGAGGTTTTACACAGAAGCAAAATACAGTTCTAGATGCTAAGCACTCTGCACTTGCATGCTCAACATGGATCATACATATCCAGACACATTTTTGACCTTAAGTCCCAAGTCTACAACACAGTGACTCTGCATTACTCGTAAGATTTAAGTCCATCAAACAGCAAGCTAAATGAGTTCTTACATTTAAGTAAATTTTAAGTGTGTACTCGGGTTCAGTGATGCGAGATTTTGCATCTCCACTGCGAAGGTTAGAAATTAATTTCTTACAATCTAAGTACTCCAAATACTAGATCTTTAAAGGAGAAAATATTGTAAGGTTCATTACCAAACTGCAACATTTTGACCATATAGATCTTATCACAGTATGGAAGAGAGGATGGGAAATTGA
Source organism: Alectura lathami (assembly GCA_013399715.1). Classification (NCBI taxonomy): domain Eukaryota; kingdom Metazoa; phylum Chordata; class Aves; order Galliformes; family Megapodiidae; genus Alectura; species Alectura lathami. Next base: position 372,188 of record VXAV01010432.1, read on the forward strand.
CTTCCTGTATAGACTTAATGAAGACTGCCTTATCAGGGGCACAGATTCTAGGGATGTCTGTTTGAAATCAGCGGGTTCTTCTCTACATGTGAAAACTGAACTAATACAATATGACCAGACATAACTCAGGGAATCCACAAATGAACTTGTCACAGCCTACATTTGCAACAAATACGTATTTCTGTTAGTGTTTCTAAAATACCAAATAGAAATGGTGCATTCTGTATACGGCTTTCTGCTGATTATTGACCAGAACCAGAGGTGCCAGGCTTCTCCTTTAGTGGCCAAATGTTTCAGAGTGAGGAAACTTAGCAGGAGCTGAAGAACTCAAGACCTAGCAGGATCAGTCCTAGAAATTGAGGCCTCCCACAATTAGCGCATGGGTAGATACCATTTCACAGATGACTAAATGAAGGCTCAGCAAATCTACCTGATTTCACCCAAGATCTGCAACAGACCCCAGAAACTGTGTTTAGTCTGCTTGTATCACTAGTGCCTAGCTTCCTGCTCCAAAAAGTTTCTAGGCTTCTTCCAAAGAAGTTTATTGTGGCAGGCTTGAATAACAGACACTGATGTGACAAACCAGAGATCTCACTGCAAACCTCGGAACATGATTAAAGTACTTGTTCCTTTATTAAAAAACCCCTCAAATGTTTGCATTAAGAAAGCAAACAAAATCAAGCTTACACTTGACATACAGTTTGTGCATCTGAACTGTGTATACATGTGCATTTGTAGAACTGCACTTAGTTTTGCTAGTTATGAAGTAGTGTGACTAGTGCAGGAGGGAGTGAGGAAAATAGAGCTAGGCAGAAGTTCTGTATGAAAACAGGAATGTGCTGATCACAACAGAAAGTGTGAGAATAAATGCAAATGCTGGATCAAGTACAAAGCATAGATAGCAACAACTCATTGCTTCCGGCAATCACATGCAGTTCTAAAAATCCTGAAGAAAATAGACAAGGATCATAGGGCAGGAAAAGATTATTTTTAGAACAAACTTCACTGCAACAAATATTTAAGTCAGAGAGAGCGGTTTCATCTAGGGCCCAGGTATCAGCTAGCATGTATAACAGATCTTTAGCAATTTCCAGCCCCCAGTATTTACAGTACTCACTGATTCCTTACTGAACTTACTACCTAACAGTAGTGTTTCAAGTCTGTGATGGAAACTATCCATACAGCAATGCATACTAAGCCTCTAAAGGCACTCTTTCTCAGGAATGCACAGGGCAGCACAGCTGAAGCAGCACACAGGAGGAAAAGGCTCCCAAAGGTTACTGTCCTTCTGGTTACTACTCGATTCTCCCATTAGTTCAGCTCCCAACTACCTGACTCCCAGCGCAATCCATGACCTGTTCCCAGAGCTATGCACCTCAACATTACTAATGAAGTCATAACCAGTCCTATTCAACCTCCGCAATCACTGAGGCTCGAAAATATTCGGAGTCCCAACTTCTAGACATCTTCAAGAACCCAGTGCCTGCAACTACCGATCTCTCCAGAACATAACAATTTCTAGAAACAAAGGATTCAAACCTCACTTTGAAATTTTAGGACCAAATCTCTCTACACTCTCCACACAAAATCCCACTCATCTCACAAGGGACACGTTAAGATGAGTGCATACAGATAATTCATACGGAAGTCTCCAAAGGTAGCTAATGCAAAGCATTAACACTGCCTTTCTCAGTCAGAAAAAGTGTAGTTTCCAGTGGCATTAGTGTGCAGAACTCAAATATGCCCTCTTTACAAAGGGAATTGCTTTCCGAAATGGATAGCGAGCTTATTTGACTACACTTCCAAGGAGACTTCACCTTTACACAGAACAACTGGATGATGAACAATATTATTATGCTTGTTGCAAAAGTGACCATGTGTTATGCTAATAAGAAAAATGTTCAGCTGCATGAAAATAACCTCCCCCCTGAGATTATTCCATTAAAGTTTAATGTTTGCTCTATGCCTTCTTTTGAATACAGATCATTTGTTTGCAACATCAGCAGTCTCAGAATCATCTGTTTTTCCCCTTTAATGTCAAGGCCTTGCTAACACTGCACTCCATCCTCATTATCAGACTTACTGCATTAGGCTGCTGTTCATAAGCTTTCAACACTGGGAGCCTTATTCAATTTCTTACTATCTTTTCCATTTCAGGATAGTTCTTTCGTGAAGGGTGATGTTGAATTTAGATGAACTATGTGTCATTTGCAGCTCCTTTTAGGCACAGCTCATCAGATGCTACCTATAAACAGGTTCAAAATTCTTCTGAAGTGGGCTTATCTTACTGCATTCAGCCTAACAAAGGCTGTTGGTTCAGAGCCATCTGGACTGACATTGAATTCACATCCACTCAAAGCAAATTCTGGTTCACAGATCCTAAAAGAGTAAAACACAAGTATAGGACTTGACCAAAGGAAAAGAATGGTTCTCCCTCAAGCCAAAGAGAACCATGGCTATGCAAAACTGGCTTTGAGTCACCTTCATACTCTCAAACTCTACTCTTGCTCTGGGCATATCAGTATCTTCACACAAATCAGAACAGCAAGACTGTTATTACCTGTGCTCTCCTAAGTCTATTGCCAGGCATTGTAGGCGATAAAAAGATGCACAGCATCCTAAAGGATAAGCAAAAGGGCTTTATTTTCTTTTGTCTCACTAAAAATTAAAGTAATTAAACAAAACCAGAACAAGTAACCTCACTTTTCTGACTGTGGAACATAACATATATTAGCTGATTCTGAGGATCAAGAAAAGATGAGCATGAGGGAAGGCCCAGAAAAGCATAAAGCAGTGCATAATTACCTGCAAGAATCAAACAAGCATAAGATGTCACTGTTCCATGTTCTGGCCACTTATTTCCTCCTACATTCACAGCATCTTTAGGTTTTATTCATTTAATTTAAGCAGGTGTTCCTGCTTCGGCAGGGGGATTGGACTAGATAATCTTTCGGGGTCCCTTCCAATCTCTAACATTCTGTGTGATATTTTAATTCTGACTCCACAAGTACTGAGATGTATGTTGTTCTCTCACAGAATCAGTTTCAGAGTTCAACGTACACTGGATTAACAATTCTAGTACCTTCCAGCTCATCCACACCTGCACATCTGCACCGGCAAAAGGGAAACAAAGGAGTAGATCTTGTGCTCATACAAGAAGGTATGGTGACGGTCATTCATTCCTCAGAATTTCAATTTTGGAAAAGTTTTCAGTCCCCTTATTTGTAGATTGTAAAGCTTCCCCTCCTCTCAGCTTCCCTAGTCATACATATTACAAGGTTTATAAAAGGATTTAGCATCGTGTGCTTAGTGTCACAGCACTTTACACTAGGCAGCTCTGTGAGGAATACAAATTTACGACATCCCAGCCAGCCCAAGAACAGCAGAGCCTCACATGCAAAGTACTTCAGTAAAAACGTAACATGGCTAAGCAGGATGAAATACCTAAATATTAGGCAGTGGTCTCTGTAAATCTTAGGCTCCTGAGAAGTTTCGATAACTCTGGAACAATCTTCCCGTAAGTTACATAGGTTAAGAACCACACCTTCAGTACATTGCTGCTACAATAATACTCATATCTCAGTGGTAGCAAAGCAGCACTGCAAGAAAATGTTATAAAGGAGATTTATATCATCATTGTATCTATTTCCACCTAGACCACAGTCTTCTTTCCTACTACACTTTAGAAAGAATCTTTAGTACTAATTAAGTTACTAAATGCTATATTATGTCTGCCTCACTCCCAACTGTTTGGTTTGGAAAATGATGATATGCCTGGTTGGGAGAGAGAAGACAGAATCATTCTTCCAATAAATTAATAAATAAATAAATAAAAAGAAATAAAATAAAAATTCAGAGTTCAGACCTGATTTGAAGTTATGAATAATTCTGGTATAATAAACGCAGGGAAATGTAAGTACTGTGGCTAGGGACGTGAATATAACTAACTCTGACTCAGAAAGCACTGTGCTTAAAGCATGATACGAATTCTCTGCCATGCCTACTCAGTTTAACCATGTTTACTATATTTTCATGAACAAATATATTCCTTAAAACGCATGGTAACAGTGGTAAAATTGCTCCCACAGGTTAAATCACAGGGTAAATAGCTGCCTGTTGGGCCTTCTTCCAGAAAAATTGCGGATATCATCTCATCTCAAGCAATTCATTCGCCCAAAGCCTGTACGCACTTAAAATACAAAGTTACCCTGTTTATCTTCCAGCAGGTGCTGCTGTAAAATGAATGCCTGTAATCATCTGTGTTCCCCTTCCCCCCAAGCCTTCTCATTGTACAGTCTCACCTGGGATTGATCCTCACCATCTGAGAAATCTGCTAATGCTCATCTTTCTTACTGCTCATGATCCTGCAGATATTTGTCTCTGAAGTGCTTTGATTTTCTTATCCCTGCAGCTTGCGACTCTAGGAACACTTTTCAACATACATCTTTTGATATTACCTCTAAGAAACTGGTATGTAAAGTTCCTCAGTATTTTCCAAATTAATTATTCCTAATGTCATTAAGGCTTGTTTCCAACAAATTGCATTATTTCTGAACTTCACCTAACCGTCTGCTTGGCACATCGCTTTAGGCTGGATCATCTTATCCCACAATAGATCCTATGGGCAGACAAGAGGAGCCCTTCATGTCCCCTTTCTGCACCAGTCAGGGGCTGAGTTTCCTCCCTCTTCTCATACAAGAATCACTGAGCCTGTCTTCAAACCCAGTATCAGCTGACCACTGGCCATGTACCTCCACATATTTTTTCAAAATGAACTTTTACACTTAACAAAAATTGTCTCAATAAATGTTGAGATTTAAGAAACTAGAACCCAAAGCTTAAATAACTACAGAGCATTGATGTTAATATGTAATTAATAGTTAATACATGCTTTCCTGCAAAGTAAATTCAGTTGTATGTGCACCGTTATAAAGGCAGATGCAGCACTGATGCAGCTCTGACTGGTGGTAAGCACCAAATGGGAACCTGAGCTCCCTTTGTACAAACGGCTTCTGCAGTTAACCTTTCCACCTGCTAAGACAGGTAGCTAAGGCACACTCAGGAATTACACTGTCCACGAGATTCTCAACATTATCCAAAAGCAAGCAGGAACCAGCAGCTACCTACGTGAGCAGCACAAGCACATAGTTTAGCAAGTTGTTTACATGGAATACATGCCATGGAAGATACCCTTCTTTGCTCTTATTTGTGGATGTATACCTCCACAGAAATCGTAACAATTTTACCTGAGAACTGGCGTCTGAGGAAAGGAGAAGTAAATGCATGCTTCCTAACCAGATCACCTCTGGGAGGCTTAACAAAATGTTACGCTCTTTACAGAACTTTACGATCATCAATAGCAATTTTGTCTTGGCTGGATTGGTACCAAAAATATCAACTCACCCTGTAACCTCTGGAGGGCTGCATTCACACCTCAGAATACAGTAAAACACAAAGGCAAGTCTGCTGCTGTAGAAGTACACAAAGATGGCAATAAATAGTTTCTCCGTGTTGCCTAGAAAGGAAAGAAAGGGCCCCAAATCTGGTCCAAGTAATTCCTACAGGACATCTGCTTTAGGGCAGAGGTATTTCGTGCTGCACCTAACAAGTTTTACTCATGTTTTAGGAAAGGTTTTAAGTTTACTCTTTCTGCTAGAGATATCAGTGCCTGAATTTAGAAGAGTCATTAAGTTCATAGAGAACTATATGTCCTCCTCCCATGATGACAGCACCCAAAAGAGTGAGAACTGCCCACAGCGAACAGCGAATTGTGGAGCTGATGATACGCAGTCACACTCTCCAGCCAGAATAAACACCCTAGGCTTGACTACCATCTGAAATAACTATACAGCTTCTAAATTGGAGTTGCAATATAGGCATGCAGCTCTATACATCTAGCTGTGCAGGACGCACGCTTATCTCTGCCATTCTGCGCCTATATGCTCTTTATGCCTTCTACACTGCAAGGAACCAAATTCACACATCTTCCTACATACACACCATATATCCCCAAAAGAACTCATTCAACTCCCTGATATTATTAAATAGAGCAAATTCTGAGAAAAGTATCCAGCAGCCCTATATAAGTTTAACAACAGCATCACAGAACTAACCTTCTAGCTCACCATCTGGAAGCTATTGTTACTGGGAAGAGCTATTAGATTTCAAGATCATTCTAAAATCATATAGCAAGCTAAATAAGAGCATAAAGCAGTTTATGCATTTAAAGAAATACTATTAAAGCAATCCACACATTTGTCAGCTCCACTTACGCATTGTAAAAAGCCTCTGACTTGGTGCAATGAAGAACAGAAAGCAGAAATTTCAGCTTGAATACTGAAGGTTTTACTAAAAATCAAAAATTGCCTTATGTGAAGAGACCTCTCTGTGCCTCCTTGGAATCTTCAATGACAATCATCTTCCCAGAATCTTCAGCTGAGATTAAAAACAGTTGCAAGCAGGGCATGAGTGAAGGCCCCAGGTGAAGCAGGTCAGGGCCATGAGGGCCTGTTGGTGGCCTCAGAACCCCTGACACACAGCGGCATAGGATGCAGACAAACATTCCTGAGTAACGCAAAGACACAGTTTCTTTAAGTGAGAATCAGTGGAAAAGCAGAGCGAAGCCTTTTGCACTGGCATACAACAGAGACTTCTGCGGACAGAGATGTATATTCTCCTTGTATACTCTCCTTGTATACTCTGCTTCCTCATCCAGACATACTACATCATAAGCAAGGTTAATTTGTGAGTGACACAGTGTATATGGACACTAAGAAAGAAAATCTGTTCACAAAATCATATATTAATCAAGATACAATAAAGAGCAGTTCTAATAGTTCACAGACTTGATATCATATAACCAGTTCAATCACCCACCCTAGAGCTAAATGTAGAATCTTCCCTATTGAACTTGAATAACTTAAGGGTAAAAGTGATATGTGATGAGAAACACGTAGGATTACATGGAAATAGAAATACTGTCTTTGAAAAAAAAAACTTTGACAAAGAAAATCATTGCTTTTACTGTTCAGTTATCTTTGATAAAAATTTTTTGCAGGTTTTAGAAATAAACACATAGGAAGCAAGCAAAGTGGGAAGGGAGGGAGGGAGGAAGGAAGGGGAAAAAAAAAAAAGGAAACAAAAGAGAAAAGGAAAAGGAAAGGGAAAAAAAAGAAAAAAGAAAAAAAAAAAAAGAAGAAAACGGAAAAAAGAAAAAAAAAAAGAAGAGAAAAAAAGAAAAAAGGCAAATGGAAAGCCCCCTGGTGAACCAGCCGCCGGAACGCCGCGGGCTTTGCCGCCATCTAGCGACCACAGCTCCCGCAGCCGCTGCTGTCCAGTGCCCGGCAGTCAGCGACTGCAGCCAAAGCCTTGTCATGGTTGGTACAGGTGTCCTCCAGTGCATCAGCACTGCTGAAGCTCTTTTCAAAGCCATACTCAAATAAATTAAAATAAAATGCAACTATGTCTTACACATATTTTTCCCAGCTTCGGTGAGAGCTCCTCCTCCTTTTGCAGCTTAAGATCATTTTGAACTTTGAAAGCGCTGTTTGTGCACTGAAGAGGGTTTGCAGAGCCTGCATGGAAGTTCTGGGGTTGGACCGCCCCACGCCGTGAGAGGGCTCAGGATGAATGGAGGCCACTGCTCAGTCAGCATCCAGTGAACAAGCTGGAAGCAACCTCAGGTTCACTACGTAATTCCCTACGTACACACTACCAGCTGCTGTTTCAGAATAAAGGAGTTGACCCAAAAACATTCCCCAGCAGCACTGTGCAAAAGGCACTATGAGCCCACTCACAACCACTGACAGGTTTTAAAACAACAGATTTATTTTGGTGAAAGGAGAAATTATACAAAAAAAGCAATCATGTAGCAGGCAAAACTATCCTTCAAAGCATACCTTAGTAAGCATCCCGAACCCGGCTTTTTTCTCCACCATTCTGTGTAGCTGCTGAAATGGGCACTTCTCATGTGACTTTCCACTGATGGCAACAACACCATCTTCACACTGCTGGTCACATCACAGCACCTTCCACTCTGCTTCAGCAGAGCCAGGCATATAGGGCCCAAGACATCAAAAGGAAACATTCCTCATTGAACTGTTGAATTGCATTGAAGGGTCCAAATACTGGGCAGAAGAGCTCCTCATACCCACTTTTCAAGCAGCTGCTGCTCGTTAGCAGAGTCTTTTATATCCAAAGGTTGTGAGAACAGCTGATTGCTATCACCCAACATCACTACGCTTACCTCCTTTTCCTCCCTTTTCTCCAACTTTCCCAGACTAAGGAAAACAGTTTTTTCTGTCTTTCTTCAACAGACATTTTCTAAGGTCTGTTCGTTGTTTGCCCCTGCCCTTGTTCCCCTTTTCTTTGGATAGACTAGATACATTGTGCCACGTTAACACAGTGGAACAATGTATTTACCTGAAAAGCAAAACAAAATAGTATTATTGCTGCAATATCTCAAATTACTTCAACATGTACTTGATTCTGTTTTCTCAACAGGGTTCAGCTGCACTCTAGTGGCTGTATTCTACAATTCCAGGCATTTCTAAATTGTCTGAACTCTGTACTGCCACCTACTCAAAGTTACACAACTCGCTAGTAATGGAAGATATGCTTCTTCAAGTATGGACATCATTGCTGAGGACTGATTTCAGAACGAGTATGCATATTATTTTTGGGAAAATGGATTTGAAACCAGTATCTCAGATAGTTTTATTTAAACCATACGTTTCAGATGCAAGCCCGTGGGTTAGCATTCACCTTGACTGCTGTCCCCATTGAGGTGTCACATATACAACCCAAGTACCAAATTTGTACAATGCCAGTAATTCAGTGTGCCATCCCCTGTGCTTGAGAATTGCAGTCCCTGCTCACTCACGTTTTGTGTTGGTCTGTGATTTGGCCACTAGGTGGGGAGGAAGGCTTGTAGTTCCATTCCTGCAAAAGAGCTTTTTTACGTTGGAAAGACTGCGCTGAGGTCTCATATTAATGCACAGATATGGCAAAGTCAAGGTTAACACTCGACTCTACGATCTAAGGAAATAATGTATGAGGAGATTTGAGGAGTAGAAAGTGTGGCTCGGTGACTGTTAAAGAGAGCAGGGAATATACATTACATTGGTGATTTTTGAAGAGAATAAAAACATTTTTCCATGGGAACATGGCTATAAGATTTTGAAAGAGCAAGTTTAGGCTGGCAATGGCAAATTTTCAGGATGAAAGGAAGTAGGTACCTGAGTCTTTCAAAAAACACGTTAGGCAGGACAAAAGATAGATGTCATAAAGATCCACTTTGCTCTACACTAAGGTGAACATGAAGACCAAATTCATATGAAATTTGAATATTGTTTGCTTGGCACTAGGAAAATTGACAAGTAAACTGAGTTGTTCTAGAAAAATAAACTGTTCTGAAAGTTGCTTCTGAAAGTAAGCCCTTGATTCTGCCTCAAGCATGCTGCTGCGGGACAGAACACCGCCACAAAGAGGTGCGAGAAAATGGAAAATATTGAGGCTCTTTGAAGGCAACAGAATGTGGGCAGTGTGACTTTCCCTCCTGTGCTGCCTGCAATGGTTAGACTCTCACATTTTCAAATGTAAGTTACAAGAGCATTGATACATCTGAAAAAATGTTCCACTGGCAGCTGTTACTTGAAGAGGCACACTTTTTTATGTGAAGGCTGTGTCACCACAGGCATCAACTATTAAAGACTTAATTCTTTAAAAAGAGGTGAAAAAGGTTAAAATGGAATGGGTAAGCACCTGATAACAGTTGTAACGTCAGTGTTTCTCAGCATTTGAAAATCTAAGAGCTTAAAGTCCATTTCATGTAAGATCGCCATCTGAAGCGTATAACAAATTATATCACGGAACAGATGCATCTTGTGCTGCCCACTTACTGGGTCTTCATTTCTGTCCTCTCTGGCAATATAAGACTGAACAACTACGATTCAAATATGTGATAATTCCAGCAGACAGTGAGGATTGTCACCTCTGAAGTGTAGTTTTCAAGCAAATTCCTGTGTGCACTCTGTAAAACATGACATACTTCCCCAGGAGCTCTTTGTGGCTTCATCTGTTGGTTACACTTCATGCTGCTACCCTACACCATCTCTGCAGTCATTCTGTCATCCTCTGTGAAAATCAGATGCGGTTGTTCCCTGACATCCTCCCCTACACTTCCAACCAGTCTGACTAGAGAGTCTGGCATGTGTGCTTGTACAAATGGGGACATTCAACGTCTTCACTCGTCCCCTCTTGGTGGCCATCAGAGTCATGCAGAGAACACAGGGGCACTGGGAGAAACTCCCAGTTCTAGACTGGTGTGACTGAAGAGAGAAGGAGAAATAATAAACAAGCGAGGAAATACTAGAAGAGTGAATACAAGAAGAACTGAAAGAGTGAGAAGATGAAGCATGTGTTTTTCCATAATCAAGATTTCACTTTGTGAAATATGAGTTTTGCCACATTGCATTTCTGGGCCACAGAGAAAGACAATTAAAAGCATCTTTAAAAATAACAACTGTCAGGCAGTTTGGGTGGGACTGGGGACCGTGACTCACCCATGGTTATTTGCAAGTTGAGCAACATTTTCCATTGAAATGTTCAAGAACTTTTGGAAATGCAATTTAAAATTGTTACACTAATCTAGCAATATATCTGAAAATTCAACTGCAGAAAATTCAAAGTTATGTTTCCTCAGCAACCCTGAGATGGCCACCACATCCTATGTTTTTATCACGTTACAGAAGAAGTTCCAGACAAAGAGAAAGCTCAGTTATGTCCACAGCTGGTTTGCCAAATGCATAAAATATGCATGCACCTGTAATGCGCTAACAGGGACATACCAGAGATTCAAGCAAATAATAATGACGAGATACACACGACTCTCTAAACTAGGAGTTTGACCTTAAAGGTGACTGATTTTCTCCTATCTCAGCACCAGAATAAATGTTGTATAATCAAAATAAATTTTGATCAGGACAATTAGTTTTATATTAGTACAAGTAAGAAATGACACAACTGAAATTAGAGCTGTTATACCAGATTTGGGATGGAAATTAGATTCCAGAACCACATGGAAGGTAATGACAAACTGTAACAGAACAGTTAGAAACTACAGCACAATCTTCTTCCTGTCTGCACTGGAAGAAACTTGTTTCTCTGTTAAAAGACAAGGTGTGTAATGGGCAGTCTGATAGGTATTTAATCTTTACCTCTGCTGAAGATACAGTGTCAGCACTACTTCTCCTTTGGGGATCTTTTGTCACACATTAATTTAGTTCTATTTCTTCTCCAGTTCTACATTAAAATTAAGATGTGATGATGTTTTCGTGATACTGTAAGAACACGCCTCAGATGATTTATACAGATCAGTTCAAGGAAGAACTGATAAAACACAACTACATCAAGAGTTTGATAAAACCTACACTTTTTACAACAGCTGTTGTAGCAGTTTGCTTCTAGAGAGTTTTAAATAACTTGCTGCTATCGTTTCCTAAAATATTTCTCCAGAAGTAAGAAAAGTAAGTAAAGAAGTAAGCTACTTTCAATCAGACTATGAGTTTCAAAAGGAAAACTCTTAGTATAACACTACAGACATTTGTAGACATGTTCTCAAAACTAGCTGCAATGAACTGCCAAATTTTTGATGCAATGTTAGAAGGTCTTCAATGACTAGAAATAGGATAAGTAACCATTTCATTAGAAATGAGAGCATCTTTTCTTTCCAGTGCTTCAAATCTACAAATTTATTCTTTCTAATACAGAAAGTTCACAAAACACCATGTTTTGTTCAGTCTGCTGGAGCAGAGGGCAAGAGGGCAGCAATTACCACAAGCATTCACATCAGCACAACTTTGGAAGGAAGTTCTGCATCAAGAAAAGGGAGAATTGACTGGCTATTTGTAAAAAACCAACCAACCAAACAAAAAACAACAAATAAACAAAAAAAACCTCCAAAGTAAAAAAAACAAACCAACAAAACCACCAAAAACCAGAACCACACTGGAAATTTCTAGATGTAGTCTTACCAAAGGAACTTACTGATTAGATGAACGTGAACTGGACAAACATGACTGATGTATGCTATGGTTGTGTGGATTCTTCTTCAGACATAAATTCCTCAGTAGAGGTAGCTGACATACAGAGCTGGAGGGAGAAACAATGGCAATATAATAACTCTTCATCTGTGTTTGTCCATTGTTTTCTTTCAATGAGAAATAATCATCCTAAATTTGAGGGACAGTAAAAATGCTGACTGTAATTCCTTTCCTAATCCATGCATGCCTCTTTACGTACAGCTCCAGCAATAACTTTTCATGATTCTGCAAACTGGAGGAAGCCAGCTGACACTTCAGTAGTGAGGGACTGAGGTATGCTGAAGAAGCCACCGTGTCCTTGTTGTGGGGGCCCTGCCTGGGCTAGGCTTGCACAGAAGCAGTGTCTGATGTCTGTGCAGACAACATGCCAATATTTTTATACTGTACAGTGTGTTAATATGCAAATATTTATGCATGCAATTACAAACAAATGGGGTCTGCAGGAGCTTACTGACATGCAGCAGGCAGAACATTTTCAACACGCTGCTGCGCTTCCTTATTTACTTATTTATATTCAGACAAAGGAAGTGGTAAGGCTGTCTAGCTGACAACTTTTCTGAGAAGAGACCATTTTGTATTAGAGGAAGCAGTATCTCTCTTGGATGTGCTAACAACGTAGTTCTGAAATAAAAACCAGGACTTAAAAAGAGCTGGGTATTAGGCAAGGAGTTAGGAGATTTGCTGAAGGAGGCCACAAGCAGGGAATACATGGCTGCTTCATCGATAGCATCGTTGTGAACCTTCTTCAGCTGCCCGGGACAGAAAACTTACAATGGATTTGCGAAACATTCCCTATCGTTCAGAGGTGGTTGCCTGGAACCCAGATGACTTAGCAGAATATTTTAAGACGGTAAGTTTAAGTTTCATCTTCGTATAACAGAGAAACAAACTAATGTGACACTGTTTGTGCTAAACTGACATAGCTTACAGTGGGCAAAACTTGCTTCAAAAATAAAAGCAAAACCACTGGCAGTTAAGAAACTGAGCCAGTAAAAGCTGTGAATCTTGAAAGTACATTTTAAATTGAATGTAAGAGAAAATAGTGCCTTTTCAGTGAAAATGTGCACTTCACTACAACATCTAATAAGCACAGTAACATACATTAATGTGTGAAAATTACAAGCTTTCTAGGTTTTCTTCAATTATTTTCAGAAGTGCGATTTTTTTCAAATTGCAAATGAACCTCTGAATGTCTTTGCTGATTAAGGCATCCATCAGGACCCATTCAAGAATTTAACAGTTGTACGTACATGTACTCCTAATTTTTTTAGGGTCAATTGGGAAAAATTCTGCCTTCCCTGCTCTAACGCTCCCTGGACAAAGCTAATGGCACAAGATAACTAGCCATCCCTTTTCCCCTGTCACTGTTACTCTTTCTGAACTTACTTTGTGTGGCTACCTAGAAACTACATTTCCTTTTGACATTTCTTTCACTGGTGACCATCCATAAATTTCTTTTTATAATGTCGAGGATTTGCCACACTGAGGAAATAGTTTGAAAGGCAATAAACCAACTCACGTATATTCTCTGCACAGCAATTCTGACGCATTTTTAATTGCCCAGGAATGTGTAACTGAGTCATTTTTACTGAAATTTCATTTCTACGTATTCTCTGCAAATTCCTCCTTTTTCAGTTCACGTCAGAGTGTCTGCTTCATCTTTCTTGCAACTATGTTCCTCCAAAAGTCCAAAACTATCAGCCTGGACTCTCACATTCAGATCAATCAAAAGGAACAATTTCACTCAATGGGAAATATTGCTTGAAAATACTCAGCACCGGGAACATTTTCTAGCAATGGTTCTAGCTGGTTCATTCAGTGAGCTGTCAAACTAGTCTTGTAAGAACAGTTCGGGGCTTGGTTTTGAAATCATGCAAAATTCATTGTTTCAACAGCTTTCATAGAGTTTTCTTTGGGGAGCTGAGGCAAGTTTGAATATAGAGTGCAAAGCTAGCTAAAAAAAGGCAAGAAGACCAAATGCAAAGTCCATGTCTAAGAAACATCCAGAGAACGACCAACTACGTGGAAACCTCTAACGCTAGGGTGCAGGGGTCAGTGGCACAGCAAAGCGAAGCAAATAATTTGAGATGGAGCAGATGACATCATTACCAATAGTCAACTTCAGAAAATAAGAAAAAACATCCAGACACTAGCTCATGGTGGTTTGGAGCACCATTTCCAAGAGACTCACAAAGCAAATGGCTTCCTGAAAGAGCTGATAATTGTATTCTCAACAGTGATAAAAGGACTGACTCTAAGTTCTGCAGGGGGCTGGAACTAGATCATCTTTAAGTTTCTTTCCAACCCAAGCCATGTGATGATTCTGTGATTCTGCTGTAACTAAATTGCCATGTTAGATTAATTTTTGAGTACTTCTCCTATACTGCTCCAGATACTCCCTGGGATAGAGATAATGCTGGCATTCTGCTTTTGGAGAGATGAGTCAGGCAAATAATTGCCTAGCAAGTCTGTCTCAGACAATGTCAGCCTAAGTCAGCCACCTCTGGGCTACTGCTGGAAGTGACCAGATTCTTATCCCCAAATCAACCCACACAACTTCCCTCACACACGTAATTAAGGGGTCTAATGTTATACCTTAGGAATTCTTTATTTTCATCTAGTATATTTTGCCTGTTCAAAGTCCAACTTTAAGTCCAAGAGGAATAAGCAATTTTTCTTCTGGTTAATCTGAGATAATTGAGGGTTGGTTTTCAAAGGTGACAATCACATTCAAATTTTCTCTCACTTGGAAGTGATTGATCATAACACAGGGAAGTGGTAAGATTTTGGTCAGTCCACTGTTCGTTTACACCTTTATATTTGCAAAAGCTAGCCAGCACACCATCAGTACTTTATGTATCCATATTATGATGCATTCCTCGCATGAAGACTTCAGTTTCTTCCAAATAAGAATTTTTCATCCTTAATTATAATAACATCGAATTTATGATTCTAGTTGTGTTAACTTAAAGCTGATGTTAATTTAAACCATGCATTCAAAATGCAAAAGGAACAGTAAAGAATCATTCAATCATAGAATCACAGAATGCCTTGGGTTGGAAGGGACCTCAGAGATCATCTGGTTCCAAGCCCCCTGCCGTGGACAGGGCTGCCAGCCACCAGCTCACCAGATCAAACTGCCCAGGAACCCATCCAGCCTGGCCTTGAACACAGCCAGGGATGGGGCAGCCACAGCTCCTCTGGGCAGCCTGTGCCAGCGCCTCACCGCTCTCTCAGTGAAGAATTTCTTCCTGATGTCCAACCTAAACCTCCCCTCTTTCAGTTTCAGCCCATTCCCCCTTATCCTACCATTAGCCACCCGTGTAAAAAGTCGGTCCCCCTCCTGCCTGTAAGCTCCTTTCAAGTATTGGAAGGCTGCAGTGAGGTCTCCCCGGAGCCTTCTCTTTCCCAAGCTAAACAATCCCGACTCCCTCAACCTTTCCTCACAGGAGAGGTGCTCCAGCCCTCTGATCATTTTGGGGGCCCTCCTCTGGACCCGCTCCAACAGCTCCACATCCCC
>VXAV01010432.1:396059-413205 GCA_013399715.1 Alectura lathami
TGCCTGAGGGATTTTAACAAATGTCCATCTGCTGCAGTCATGATTCCCATTCTTGTCTGTGGTCGCCACCAAGCTTTTTTGTATGGCTGCAGAGATGTTCAGGACATGTGCACAAAGTGATCTTCACTGGCATTGATAAGGACATCTATCCCAAGTGTTTAATGGGGCATTTTATCTTACGAAGGATGGAAAATGAAGACTGAATGAAGTATTTGAGAGGATCAGAACTAAAAGTTGTCTTCATGTTTGAGTGATGTGTAAAGCCATGTCAAATATAGAGCTTTATACAACTAGGAACCCGCATGCTCTCCTTTCCTTGAATTATCTTAGCCTTAAAAAATGAAATACAGAAAACCCTCTACAAATTTTAAACTATTATCTTGTTTTGAAAAGCCCGAGATTTGAAATTTCCACCTTGGTTAGAAAGCTTATGGCACATCCCCTAGCACTTGCGGAAATCTGCAGTACCAAAACTGCACCACTGCACGACAATACCTAATTCCACCTGCCAGCTCAAACATGGTATGTGTGCAGAGACCTGAACGGGACACAGTCAGAGCCTACAGATTCAGCACAGTCTCAAAGTCACACTGCCTCTAGGAGAGAAAAAGCTGCAATCCTAAACAATAACACATCTACATAATGCCTTTCTCTTTCAGAAGGGTACACCTTGGGCAGAGGTGAACGTTTCTGCACACATGCTCTCTTGGGTTGTTGAAATGTTTAAAACTTAACTGATACTCGGTCTGATTTGAAGCCAACATAACAGCATTGCATCTGCCCGACAGACGTTACTCAGAGGCCACGACAAAGCCTTCGTCACAAACTGCTCTTGGCAGCGTTCAGTGCACGTGACTTCCTGGTCCTAGAGGACTTTGCCCTCCTTCTCCCTCACCTGTCCCAAGTCCTCTGTCCTAATACATGCAGAATGGATCCTATTCATGACAACACTATCTGCGGTAACCAAACGAAAGCTAGTTTTGGAGCACTGGTGCTTTTTTTTGTTGTTGTTGTGTTTTTTTTTTTTAAACTTCCTGCCAGTTTTAAGCTAAGCCCTGGTGGAGGAGGCAGAAAGCGAGGTCTGAGTAACATTTTCTGCAAGTGCTGTTGCCTTATCCTGTCCTATCATCCACTCCCACCACTCAGAAAGCAGTGTGGTTTTGGTACTTCCTTCCTCACATGGCTACAGACTCAGCGGCTCAGTGCAAATAACTTCTGTAACTAAGTTGCTTGTAAAAAGTTACCATGCTAAACTTCGCTTTCTTTTCTAAGCCATTGGTTTGAAGCACTTCAAATACACTTGAAGACTACAGGCTGTATTTTAAGCAGCAAATGATTAACTTGCTGAGTAAATTTAATGAGCAACCTTTTCCTTTCAGTTTTTCCTCAAAACTGGCTGGTGTAAATCCTCATAAAATCCAGCCCAGGTTCAGTCCAGAAAGCTTCCAAACAAATCTTCTTCACACCTGTGGAAGTCTGAACTAAGAGCATTATTAGGTCTTAAGCCTGTGGCCTTTTCTTTACGTCTTCAGCAGAAACTAAGCTTAGTATTGTGAAATACCCTTCCTCAGCCTCTCCTGCAATAATGAATTAGCCACACACAAGTTCTGTAATCCACTGTTCTACAAAAGCACACGTCTGATCAGCGCAGTTCTCACCAGAACATTCCTGATGTTTTACCTGGAATCTACTATCCACACAGCAACCTACTGATCTCTGCAGCAGAACATTTCTTGTGCAGGAGTGTGGATTCCATTGGGGAAAAAAAAAAAAAACATAAGGTTCAACTATTCTGCAAAATAAATCCGTTTTGCCTCAAGCCTTTGGCTTCTTACNTTGCTTTATACAATTTGCTTGGGTAACAATGTCAGATTTAGCCAGCTGTAGCCCTATAATCCTTCTTACAGTGTTAACATTGCTGCTTGTACCTATTTCAAAAGGGGCAAGTATGGCAACAGTTGCTTAAACTCAGAAAATTGCTAAGTACCATCTTAAAAGAGAAAATGAAAAAATATTCTTCCTTTGCCTTCCTATTTTCGTACTCATCCTTGAGTCCATATCCCTATCATCAAATCATTCCTTCTTATCATTTTCAGTCAGTAGGAAATTGTTTGAAACTGTTTGCTTTCTGGTGCTTGTTGGCAGCTTGATCTACCTCCACAGCGTGTTCCATAATCTGAATTACAGTGAGCCGGAAAAGTAGCAAGGGCAAGAGAGCAGATATTCACATAGTTTGGGATTACAAAAAGTGTATGTTTTTATTGGCTTCTTTTAGAATATTAGAGTGCTTGAAAGCTCGTCTTAGTCAAGTCCAGCCCAGAAAAGCAGTTAGGCATGAGAGAGGTGCACAAATGAGATCATCCATAAAAATTTAGGGGATCAGTGTTGGTAGGTAGCAGAAAAAGATGTGAAACAGGAAGAAAAACAAAACAGACTGGTAACTGCCTGGCAATTTCTAGCCATAAACACAGATTTTACAATGCTGATATAAAGTTTGATTGACCAGATCTAAGACCTATGGAAAATAAATCTCACTAACAAACCGTAAATTTAAGATCTTATAGAATTTAGAATCTGACATAAGCACACACGTCTGGTTCCTGATTTTTCTTCATAACACTTTTACTTCCACAATCTGATAGATTTGAATATTCTAAGCTAGAAGTAAAATGGAGTATTTTTAACCATATGTCTGCAACCCATCAGCTTTAGCTGTCACAGGACTTCCTGAGAGGGACTTTACTTAGAAAGAAATAAGGAGATTTAAGAATCAGACTATGACTCACCATAAGTTTTCTTTGAAACAAAAACTTTTTTTGAAAAAAAAACATTGTTGAGGCAAACTTCATTGCTAACAGAGCAGAGCTGTGTTGCTCTGAGTTGGCTGAGTTCCGTTTATCTCTTCAATGACTGTGTCCTGTAGCCCCAGAACTGCTCTCAGAGAACATGAAATCCTTCATTCCCAGGTATCTATGCTGGCGATGAATGCCAGCAGTGAGAGCAGCATAAATGCACATGAAACTGAACCAGCCTTTTCGCCTTCTTTACTGGAGGGATTCCATATCGTGGTTGTGGAGGGAGGGGGACAAAAGGAAATGAGAGTAGTCACAAAGCTACCTTAATTGCTGCATCTGTGACCACAGCCTTGGAAGATGCTGCTTCCTGAAACAGTATCTGCTTTCTCCATGCAAAATAATTCAAATGCAATCACCATTATTTAAAGCAATGCTCTAGTGCATGTTGTCTACCACACCCAAAGTTTTTAAGGCTTGCTGAGTTTAATGTCGATTTTTAAATTTGATCCAAAAAATATGGGTTTTCATCTACGTAAAAAAGTCCAATGTTCAGCTGGATACGCTATAGTGCAACTTTGCAATAAGAAGAGAAATTAACTACCACATAGTAACTAATAATTCTGAACTACAAGATTTCATTTAGCAAAAATTGTAAACAGGAGGAAAGCACCTAAGAAAGTGACTAACAAGTTTCGAGGAGGTTTTTTTAACACTATTTTTGTGCTTCTTTTAAACAGAATTGTAAGTAAATTAAGTCAAGAAATAAACAGAAATGAAGGAAGGCTGTCTTTCCTTCCAAAATGGTGAGTGAAAAAACTCAGCTTTCTTTTTCAAAGTTTTCAGCCGTATGTTTCCTGGACTGTTTTCTGTGTGATCAGTAATACCTGTGTATCAGACGTGTGACCTGGAAAGCATATAAAACAAAACCGTTCTGTTGATGCTATCCATTAAAAATAGCAACACTTGACCCATAAACAACCTAGATACTTCCGTCACTTCTGAAACCAAGTAACACATAAATTTCATACAATTTTCCAACTGAGCAAATTATTCTCTAGGAATGCTATGAAGTTTGGGTACATATCATTACCTTAATGAGTCATCATTAAAGCATTTCACAGACCTATACATTATTACACTTTGAAATGCTTTATGACTCACTGAATATAGTATTCTTGCAATAGGAAAAGAGCAAAAATTGTAATTACATTGATTCTTTGGGAGAAGGGTTCATGAGAAAAGAACAATCTACATTCATCTACCGTGAAAATTGAAGTCCAGTCTACATGACATGGTTTTACACCCCCCGACGGCATAAGTTTGTACCTTTGCATTAGTTAGAATTCAAAACTAGAATTGAAAACCATAACAATATTTATCAGTCCTACAAATATTTTGAACCTGACTTTCAGCAGCTCCAATGGAATCATTTAAGTTTCTATTTTAAGGATTGATGCCCCTGGTAAGTTTACTTACTGAGTCCGCTTGTTGCCAAACACTCCACCTCACTGACACGACATTTTTTCGCCACAGTTTAGCCAACATTAGGACCCTGTATATGAAACAATAGGCAGGATGTTTATAGTGTTTTTCGCAAAGTTAAATTCATTTATACAAACTCCATTTACTATTAAAGCTAAATATTGGCTTTATTATGAATAGATTTTAGTATGCTTAAAAGATTCAAAAATTGCAATTGGAAGGAATTTATTCGTTTGTATCTTTGTTGTAGGGGCCAAACACAAAAGAGCCCTGAAAATTCAGGTAAGTGTGTACTGACAGATACTCTCTAACTACAAATAGTGTTTAAAAATATAAAAATCCTAAGTTAATCCTTGTGGAGTACAGTAAGTGAAACAAGCTTCCCAGTAGGCTGGGCTCTGCATTTTTTATTTGTTTTCTTAATAGGCCAAGAGCACTTAAAACTCCTGCAAGCTACCATGCTCCCCCCATCCCACTGAAATTAAAAAAACATTAGCTATGAAAGTTATAATAGTTTTAAAGGTGTGTTGTGTCTTTTTTGTCAAGTAACGTCATGATATTTTAAAGTTTTACATGCTAAGAAATCTGTGGTTATACTTTCTTACACAGGATACAGTCAAGAAGATGATGGCTGGTCTTCATTTGTGAGTATCAGGATTAACAAAACCTACTGGTTCAATGGATTACCTCTTCTACAACCTCTATCATTTCTTGCACGGTCTCCTTTGGGCAGCACAGATGGACTGGCAATGACGTGGGGTGTTAGGCTAAGGAAAAGGAGAAGCATGAATGATTGGAGAAGCTGCATTGCTCCATGCTGTACAACACATACTATTAAGAATGAGTATCAACAGACAAGAACTGCTGCTCCTGTGCTCTTTTTAGGAAGCACTGAGTTGTTTGCTGATGCCTTAACTTGTCTGTTATTTAAAAAAAGACATTCAAAATGGTTTTAAAAAGCTGGTATCTTCCAGGGTAAAAACTACCACCTTGAAAAGCCACAAGGAAATTGCACTAAAACAGTAACCTGTTACAGCACTCATCTTTTATGTACATTGGTCAGGATGAAGATGATGACTATGAAAGCCCTGATGATGACCAGGGAAAGGAAGATGAGGCTGACTATGAATCACCAACAGAAGAACCTGAGGAAGCAGAACACGACAGTGATGGCTATGAGCCACCTCCATCCAATAATGACGAAGCACATCACAACGTCATATTTCCTGCCAAGTCACTTGCGAACAACACAGATTACATAGGTAATTACAAAAAATTAAGTGTTATTAATAAATTGTAAGTGATGTTTTCCTATTTTATCAACCACATTTTAAATGGCTGGTAATGGAATATAAAAGGTTTTACCTCAGAGTGGCACAGACTTATTGCAGGTTGGTATCTTTGTAACTTTTAAAGCTCAATTTTCTACTTGAGATGAGTTCTGTTGTATTAAAGATAAGTTTCATGGATATGTGCAGTATATGTCCTGATGTGTGGAATCTGCAAAATATTAAAAATATATACACACTATTCTAGGCTTAGTAGTGAAAAAATACTAGTAGCAAAAAACTCTAGTGAAAGTTGGGAAAAGAGATCAGCTTTCTCTGCTTGCAATTTTTTGTGTCTGATTATTCAGTAGCCTGCAGTTGTGGAATCAAATACAAGAGTACAAAACACTGCCACTTAGACTGGCTGCTGTTCCACACAGACACTGTGCTGCAGGGAATGAAAATAAATAGTGCAAGCCAACAGACAAGCAGATGCAGTCACCACCACCAAGGGGACAGACAAGCCTCTTACTCCCAAAAGAACATTGACCATAAAGCAACTGCCCATTATCCACTAAAATAATGTCTGTGGGACATATCAGCTTCAGGATACAACATATTGCAAGGGCTTTTTTTCATAAAGATCTAATGAGAGTAATACAACCAAACTGTTTGCACAGTTGTTTAGCTTGCAATTTTTCCTTTCTTTAGACAGGCCTCCAACAGCCAGATCATCACATCAGCCTCCAGTACCACCCCAGAGACCTGGCCCGTCCCCAGCACCAGCCTCATTTGGGGGAAGAGGTGCTTCTGTATGTTTCTTTCCTGATATTTCATAGCTAATGTAGTATTTCATCTATTTTCTTTGTGAGTACCTAAGCAGAAATGCAAGTGTAACGTTATTGCCATTCAGATTGAGTACGCAGAGCAAGAAGAAAATTTTTAGCTGTTAAAATAGTTGAACTCTTACAGGGTGGGTTTTTTTCATGGAATAATCAAATTTGGTGGGTCTAATATCACGTTGTTTCACAGTCTGTTAACGCTGGAAATTTGTATCAACATGTGAATTCAAATTATAGATTCTTAAGAGATCCCACTTTGTTTCTTTAACGATATTTGTAAAAAGAAAAAAAAAGGCTAAATCTTTCCAAACATTTCCAATTGAAACAAGTCTACATAAGAGTATAAGGGACTGTATAAGGTGAGAACCCTGACGACACACATCTTTATCCATTTTTTCTGTCCTTTGAAACCTTCAAAACTGAAAGCTATTGTGTTGCTTACAACTGGCACTGCAGGTTCAGCATATGCCAGCACAGATAGGTGTACATGAGACCTACCTATGCAAGCATGTAAAGGTAATTTTAGGATGTGGTAGAAGGACCTTTGGTCTGACCTAGTGCCATAGTTCACAAACACAAAACATATAGGACTCTTTTTAAATGTCATGAGCTCTCATGACTGGTGTCCGAGATTGCTGTACTATTTATTGGAATAGGAAAGAACATAGGAAGGCATTTGTCTGAAGAAATCTAGGTTTAGATGTCAAAATATTCTCACAATTTTTCCTGCTTCTAACAAGGCAATGTTGTTTGACCCAGATATCACAAAAAGAACGAACAGTCCTTTTTGCCCCCGCCTCACTCAGCAACAATCAGTAACACAGGCTTAGTACATATTTCTCAACATTAAATTTGCTTCCACTAATTTCAGCATCAGATTTCAAAACTATCACCTGCTGCACTGAAGGGACAAAGCTTCAACAGCATTGTTGAAACTCCTGGTTCTTGCTTTTGACATACTTATGCCCTCCCCAAAGAGAATATCCCACTAAAATACTCCCTATGAGACTAAACAGAGGAAATTCTGCATTTGACAAAAAAAAAAAAAAGTATGTATGTCATTCTTCAGGAGCATTAGTGACTCCTGTCCATCCTATTCTTTGTGCTTTATCAGACACCAAGATTGCCAGATGCGGTACGGTGGGTTTAATACACTAAAATTAAAATAGAAATGTGAGGGCAGATTTTAACCATGCCCAAAATATTTGTTTTAGCTGCCACCTTTTCCTCCTCCACCAAGCAACAATGACAGAAATATCAAGCCTTCAAAACGTAAGTACAGCTGTTTTTCTCTTTGTAAAACTTTTTCAGTGGGCTAAATCGCACTTCACTTTTGGCTGTACCTCCTCAGTTCTATTTTCTTCTATTTAGTCAGAAGGCTCATTTGTTATTCTCTGAAGTAAAATCAGTTCATGGCTATGCAAAATTAAGTTACATTGACCTGTACCAGCTCACTGTCTTACACAGTTATTGTATTTAGCCCCAGCTCCCTCTATTGATAGAAGCACGAAACCCTCACTGGATCGGCTTGCTCCATCATTTGAGAGAGAAAGCCCAGTACCAGGTCAGTACTTGCCTACGGTAATATCAATGGCTGGTTTGTTCTTTTAATATTCAAAATTATCAGATTGAATACAGTTCATGCAAAAGATCAAGGCTCAACCAAACGTACTCTAATCCAGTCATAAGGGCCAATCGTACCCTGGAGTGCATCAGGCCCAGCACTGCCAGCTGGTCGAGGGAAGGGGTTGTCCCACTCTGCTCTGCGCTAGTGAGACCTCACCTTGAACACTGGGTTTGGACAACTCTGGGGTAATATAAGAAGGACATAAAACAATCAGAGAGTGCCCAAAGGAGGACTGCAAAGATGGAGAAGGCTCTGGAGGGCAAGAGGTGTGAGGAGCAGCTGAGTTCCTTGGTTTGTTGGGCCCAGAGCAGAGGGGCTGAGGGGAGGCCTCATGGCGGCCTACAGCTCCCTCCCAGGGGAGCGGAGGGGCAGGCGCTGAGCTCTGCTCTCTGGGGACGGCGACAGGGCACGAGGGCACGGCGTGGAGCTGCGTCAGGGGAGGGTCAGGCTGGGGGTTAGGAAAAGGCTTTGCACCAGAGGGTGGTGGGCATGGAACAGGCTCCCCAGGGCAGTGGGCACGGCCCCGAGCTGCCGGCGCCCAAGGAGCGTTTGGACACCGCTCTTTGATGTGGAGCCAGGAGTTGAACTCAACGATCCTTGCGGGTCTCTCCCAGCTCAGGATGTTCTAGATGTAATTTGTTACTCAGACTTAAAAGAATGCTGAGAACTGAAAAAACACATAAAAGAAGGAAGAAGTGCATTTGTTTCAGACATGGAAACTGTATTTTACAAAGAATCTCAAGGGACTACCTATAATTTTTATTTATTATCTATTTGGTACATACTGGCATAGAAGTATCCAGTAATTCAAAGTTGAATCATAAAAATTATTTTTGTAAAATGTACCATTTTGAAAATTTTTCCTCTAAGAGTTATTGCAATTTTGCTACTCCTTATACAGCCTAAACCTTTTTCTGGCTTACATCTCAGGAGCCCTAGTGCTTCAGTCTGCAAAAAATTACTTTCAATAATATTCAAAACTGTTTTTTCATAGGAAGTTTAATTATCTGCAGTTAATTTTTTTCTAAATGTAAGTTTTTACTATTTTCAGGGAGGAAGCCAGGCTATCCTGAAAAGGTAAGGTCTTTTTAGTTTGGTGTTTGTATGCGTTTTTCACCTGTTTTGATATCCTTAGCTCTTAACTATTCCTTGTTGCTTTACAGCTTCTGGCTCCACAGCTAAGGTAAGAGCTTTGCCTCTTGAAATGAGACTTTTTATGCTGTTACTCAACTAATTCACATTAAACAACTTTTTGACTTCATTTCATCATCTTGCTCCTGCTTTAGACCCCTGGGAGAACAGCTTGCGATGATGCCAAAACCTCCTGTTCCACCAAGCGATAGATATGAAAGAGGCAATCCACCTCCTATAAGGAAGCAAATCCCTGCAAAGTAAGAATTCATTTAATTTAAATTTAATGGCAGTATAAATTAAATTTAACAAAAATATAGATAAGCAACATGGGATGGCACAATTTACTGCTATTCATGCCAGCAGTGCCTGCAGACGTTAAAGTTTAGTTTCAACAATAGGTATGGAATGTGCTCTTTGCTACAGCAAAGTGTGAATGTGATCAAAGGTGTCTTTCAAGTCCTATCTCAGACAGTGATTACATACAGCAAGGCTCACTTCCTAGATAACTTATGGGCTGAATTGTGCGACTGATTTTAAAACAAAATACCAGCTAAGATAATTTATCAAAGAAATGAAGACTGGAAGGCTCATCATGTGCTCCAGGAATGTTGTGGAGTACCATAAACAAGTTTGAGACTTGAAGTCTAATACCTCATCAGTGTAGAAACTTGTTTTAAGATCTAATATTCTGATAAATTATTAAGAATTTTGCTTGCTCATATAATCAAGATTGGCTAACGATTAGATTATGGCTGAAAATCAGAATTTCAGACACTTATATGAGGAGAAAAAATTGCTTCTGCAGTTATATGGGACTGTAGAATTTACTACAAGTTCGTGTCTTAACTGCAAATACAGCCTAATGCACACCAAGTGAATGAGTAATATCCCATCTATGATTCATGTTTTGCTTTCTCTATTTCATTTCAGGCAGGGCTGGCCACAACAAAAAAGACCTGAAGTAAGTACAGTCTCAAAGCAAACGTGTAAAGGTGTAGGTACTACAATAAAATGAAGTACCTATACAAACTAAAAAGACTTGTTTCTTTATGTGCTGTAGGGAATGGTGATGGATCTTCCATAGTACACAGTTTCTTTTTAATAATTTCCTCTATTTCAAGCTCACTTGATTCCCCAAGCAATTTAGCTTAGATAATACAAAAAATAATGCCAACATTTTTTTATGATGTCAGAGAGGTGATTTTTCTTATACCAGGTCTGAGTTTTTGGGTTTTGAATGATTTTTTAATTATTATTTTTTTATTTAGCTTAGGCTGACCTAACAATTTCAGTTTCAGATAACTCTGAGAACCTGTATTTACCAAAGGAATGAGGAAAGTTTATTGGGTCAAGACCTAGTACGATACATCTACCTCACTATTTATTTGTAAATAACAGCTGCACCTTAACACAAGAACTTTAAAAGTTATTTGGTATTGCATGAAGATAGAAACTCCAAATTTTAGATGAAAGTGACAGTTTAGATATTAGGTTCCTAGTATACTCAGAATTCATCAGCTTCCAGGCATTTGTTTTGTAAAACATCCATATTTCTAAGAACTGTTCTACAATAAGGTGCTAACACTTGTTTTCTCTTGATTCCCTAGGAAGAAGACGAAGGTAAGTAGATCTCCTGTAACTTTAAAAACTTGAAGTTTTTCTTTGTCTTAGTGCTACAAAAAAAAAGTTTCCAGAGTTCTTTTTTAGAGCCATTACTAAAAGCCAAGTGGCATCTTGACAGGTTGTGAAAGGCTTGCAACGTGCTTGTGCACATTTATAGAGCAAAGCCACAAAACACAGGAAATCAATAGCTAATAGCTTCCTCCAGTCAGTCTGTTACAGGACAGTAGGATTTGTGGCTTTGAAACACATTATGTCGTAGGGACTTGTAATCTGCATGCAGCATCAAACAGCTAGGCATGGTTTTGACTTCCAGCAGAATGTTCAGTCAGACCCGGGTGGTACTAGCCTTCTGTGGAACGGTACTCCCTCCAAGGAACAGAAGCTGAACTTGTCTCATGTAACAGTAGTGGTTATAAATTACTTCGCAAGTATAGTTCGTAAAATTAAGTTCGTAAAACAACTTTGTAACAGAGCCAGAACATTTGGCCACATCTTTACAACTTACCATTGGCTCTAAGACTCCATAAAGAACAGGGCTATAGAACCCTGCAGAGCAGCAGAGTGTGGTTACCCTGTTCCCCTTTTACCAGTTAGTTCAGATCTGAGGACACTGAAAAAAAAAAAAAAAAAAAAAAAAAAAAAAAGAGAGAGAGAGAGAGAGAGTTTTATGGTGTTGTTTATGATTACATGGGAGAAATCTCACAATGGAATAAATTTTAAAAAGGTAACCTCACATCCACTATTCAGAAGTAGTGTAACAGCGAGAACACATTGTGACATACCACCTTCAGCTTTACTGCAGCTAAGGTGTCCAAATTGTAGCTTGTCCAAAACATAACTTATAAATTGCAAATACTCCTGTCTGCTCCATTTTATTTTTAACTTATTTTTACTTTTAATTTACTTAATATTAAGCTCTCAGTTGACCATATGAAGTTACAATCTCTAACTAACATGTCAAGGACTTTTTAAGAAACATTTTCCTCCATTAAGTTTATCTGATTAAACAGCAGAAATGTGACAGGATTTCTTAATTCTCAGATAAGTTTTTGGTTTTCTTCTCCTCTTCTTTACAGCAGCACCCCAAAGAGCAGTGCCACAGATATCTTTGCCCCCGTACAGCTCCAATACGTTCCCATCAAAATCTATCAAGCCTCCACCTAAGCCAGGATCCAACAGTATGCCTGGTGCAGAAAGGTTCGTTCTACCCATTCTTGTACCATTCCTTTTGAATTTTCATCTCTTTTTATATATACTGCTGCAGGGTGCTATGGGGAACACAGGGTAACTACTTTTAGAATTTATTTTTCATGCTATACCCTTGCCTCTACTGTGTGCTAATTTCTGTTGTTCCTACTATCAAGTATACTTGATATAATTGAAGCTCTGTATTCAGCGAAACAGTGTTTATCAGACAACCAAGACAAAATGCACATGCTCCGTTTTATGTCAAGGAATATTTTATGGCCCAGATGGTAAATGCTTCCATTTGTAAGACGTTACTGCTGCTGCCTGCGTTACCCATAACCATGACAAGGCCTTTCGAGATGAGACCATCTTTTCCTACAAAACTGTGCAGCTTGTAGGTCAGAGAGGTCCTTCTTTAAAAGAATTCCATACACACTGGGAGCTTAAGTGCTACAGCTACAACTAAAAAATCTAAAAACCCCACAACCTTAGTTGTCTGGAATTGAATATTTGAAGGAATTTTGCCTCCCTTTCATTAAATGTTAGTTTAATGGTTCATCCTTCTTTGAAATTGTGAACCTTGTTTGCTCCAAATACGATGGTTTTTCTAGCTTCAGCTTCCAAATATTAGATTGTTATGTCTTCATTTGCTAGATGGAAGAACCCTTAATTAAATTTTGATTTCTGATGTAGTACACAACAGACTTAGCCTTGGATGAGGAAGAGCGGGCTCCGTGAGTCTAAGTGTGAAGTGCATACTCTAATCTCTGTATTTTTTTGTAACACTTCTTTGAGGAATTCCTCCAATTTACCTACATCCTCTGGAACTGCTGACACCCAAGCAGGAATAACATTGTAGTAGCAATAGCAAGGTCATATGCAAATATGGACTGTTTCTGTGACGAATAATTGTGCTTATACAAAATTTTCTATCGAAGAAGCTCATGTCTGGCTGATTCTCTCCCATGAACCACAAGTGATGACCATATGCCCCTGCTCAGGTGGTATAATTAACAGAGTAATCCTAGGGCTTTTTGTACAGTTCCCTTAAGCAGAAGAGAAATATGGTTTGTAAAGTAAAACAGCTTTGTAAGTGGAACACCAAAGAAAGGAACAACTAGCAAGCTGCTGCCTGTGCTTCCTACTTTAGGGAAATAACGTAACCAATCCCTGTGAAAACAAGCTGAAGTAGGTTTTTGCATTGATCCTGATACAGAAGTCTTGGTGTCCCCTTACAGATTCTATCTGCCTGATTCCCAGAAACTGAGTTCCAAGTAAATTTACTGTGGATCTACTTACATAACAGGAAGGAAAGGAAAAAGAAGAGAAGGCTGTTCTCATCCTTCATAGGTCTCAAGGGGATGTCATGTTCTGTAAAACAGGCTTACAGTCCAGATCAGTATTTTAAGCCACAGAAGTGTTGTACAACAATGTCATATTGTACTGATTAGTTTTGTTTTGTTTTTTAAAACAGTGCTAGAAGCCTGTCTGCAAGTGGCTCACTACCGCCTCGCTTCCCGCTAGGTTTGTACCCTGCACTCCTGGATTTCATGTACAATGACTGAAGGCTCGAGGTAGCTTCAGCACATTATTCTGAATCCAAGAAGATCTTCTCCCACGAAATCTGGGCTTACAGTCTAGTTAAACCACTGCCAAAAATTTTCCAACTCTTTTTCAATACAGCTAACACTATTGAAAGTTGAGCAATACTACCTGCAAATCACAGTTGTACACTAATAGTCTTGAAAAAGGGAGAGAACACTTGCTGTGTGAAATACTTGCAAGAGTAAGTCAAAAATTATGGAAGCATAGAAATCAATTGCTTTGCAAATTAATTTTAGCATATGGTAACACCTGCCAATGTGTTATGTTACAGTGATATTCTTTAGTTTCTACTTGCTAAGAAGGCAAGGAATCTAGAGAGACAATATTAACTCTGTCTCTAGAGAAACTGGAGATACTCTCAACTGAGTGAAAGCACCTGTGCACCAAGGATGAATTTATGTAAGGAACCTGGTTTTCACATAGTGGCCTAAATCTGATTTCAAATCAATTCAAACCAGTATCAGAGTGATACAAACTCATGATGCCCTGCAAAATCAAGATTCTATACCATACACCTGATGTCAGTATTCTTATCCTATCCAGATTCTTATCAGTATCCTATTCTTATATTGTAATCTTACAGGTAACAACAGCAGATCTCCTTCAAGAAGCCCAGCTGATGTAAGACCTCCGCTGCCCATTCCTAGCAGACATACTGCTCACCAGACAAACGCGGAGGAAGAGGAGGTACAAAAACATCACAAGTATTGACCGTAACTCCTAAACACAGCAAATACTCTAATTTTGAGAGACAGCTGTTTTCAAAGCTGTTCTTCTAGTTAGTAGCCATTGTCAGGATGTCAGTAGGTGCTTTCAGTTTCTATTTCTGTGACAAAATTTAGTGCCTTATTTTGGCTCCACCAAGAAAAATAACAATAGCAAAAAAAAAAAAAAAGAGTAGAACAAAGTAAGAAAAATATTTGTTTGCTGCATTGCTTGTTTTGCACAATTGCCCTCAAGAAGCATTATGTATTCATTTCTTTCTACAAAACCCTGTTGAGTAGAGAATTCATATCCTTTAATTGCATTTTTGTTTCACACTTTTTAAATAAGTCAAGTTTAGAGAAAACCACTCTAGGTGAGAACATGTATGGTTGCACCGTTAAATTCAGAGGAAGTCTGCATAATGAGCTCAGATGATCATTAAAAAAAAGAAATAAAAAAAAAAAAAAAGGGAGAGAAACAAAGGTAAAGGATGTTAGTATCCCAGGCAAACAAAAGAGAAACTGTCATTTTTAGTAGAAGGTGTCCCTCCCCACTGCAGGAACTAGAAGATCTTTAAGATCCCTTGCAACCCAAACCATTCTATGATTCCAAGATTTAAAACGTAATTGTTACTGAAAATATCTGTGAATTTGAGTTTCCCTACCCTACAAGGAAGACCTGCAGATCTTTTTTCGTATTTTTCCAAGTGATCAAATCACTTAAAAATCTTTTATTGCCCGTTATCATACACTAATACATGCTAGCATGATCCCTGAAGCTTATACCTTCACAGTTTTTGCACATAAACCCAGATATCTCTCAGGTTCAGATTTCTCTCTACTTACTTGTATGTTGCCAACATCATGAGCTAGTTCACTGACAGATGACTTTCTCCTCTATCCTCTCCCACAAAAAATACAGGAGTCACTAAGTGATGAATGGTATGTTGCTTATATTAGCCGGCCAGAAGCAGAAGCAGCTCTTCGAAAAATAAACAAGGTACTCTTTAAATTGTTGGGGATTCTCAGCATCTCCTTAACAGCCTAGCTGCATGTTCTTGCAGTCATACCGGAAGAGTGAAGGTAAATTACATGACAAGGTTACAGCTCCAATACAGATATTTATAGTGGGGTGTTCTTCTTGCTTATCTTTACCCACATAAAAGCTAGGTATTTAGATTAAACCGGCCATGAAGGCTGTTGTTTTCCATAGCCCAAGAGAATAAATTATGCATCTCCAGAGAGCAATTTCATCTTGACTGTCTTAGGAGGAACGATTTGTTCTCTTGAATTGTTTATTTGCCACCAGTGGGGAATTTTCAAAAATTACAGGTTTTAGCTTGAATTATACAAGACGAATCTTACCTTTTTCTGGGCCATGTTTACCAGCAAAATGAAGTACAGATTCAAACAAGAGAAACCCAGACTTAACTGTGGACATAAACCAAACTGTATCACATCCACCACTGTGGGAAATCTGTTTAATCTGTGATGCCTCACAGCACATGCAATGGGCTGAAGTTGCCATGTACAGCATTTCAATGATTTGTACTAACGACCAGCTTATGGGACCACATCTAGTGCCTTTCAGACAGGGAGTTTTAATCAAAGACTAAAAATTCAAATCGAAACAAAGAAAAGCAGAGGGGGAGCAAAAGAGAGAGAGAACATCATTGACTCTAAGAAAATTACACAGACACAATCATCAGTTTAGGCTGTCTGTAAACAGATCACAGAGGAATCTTGATTGGAATTTACCAGGAATTAAACTCTCCTCTGCTTAATGTGGAGTTTGGCCTTTGATATTTTACCTCCTCCTTTAATGGAATCTCTCCCTCATACAACACCAGCCCTCCCTAAAAAACTACATTTGCATCAGACAGGAAATGGTTTAAATAGAAGATGAAAAGACACAACATTTAAGAAAAGACATAACAATTTTTCCCTCATTAATAGTGCAGTTTCTCTTATGAGAGAGAGAGAGAAAAAAGCAGATTTTAAAAAGAGAAGATACTTCAAAGCATTAGTGCTCTACTTGAGGCTGTTGTGCAGATCAAAACCAGAAGTAGCATTTATGTCATCTTTCATTTTTTTTTATCTTACAGGATGGAACTTTCTTGGTAAGAGATAGCTCAAGAAAAACTGCTACTCATCCATATGTACTGATGGTGTTGTACAGAGATAAAGTATACAACATCCAGATCCGTTACCAGGAGCAAAATCAGATATATTTGCTAGGAACTGGCTTAAAAGGAAAAGAGGTACTATGTGCTCTTTTACACTACCTCCCTTCATCTTTAAGCACCTCCTGTCTTATTCCCTAAGTGGAAGGCTACTTAATCTGGCAGCTGTTTTTTGCTCCACTGGAATTCTGCTTATCCTGTTAGAGTTAATCCTACAGTTATGTTACTGCTGAAAGGAAAATCAGGTTCTCCTGTCTGCATTAAAGGAGCCAGTAGGTTAGGGAGTGCTTGTTTACAACTAAGATAGCAGATAAGGGAAACACACCACTGAGACCATATCTATATCTGTCAACCTAACTGCTCTGTTTCCAGACTGCCAGCTTACCCACTTCCAGCAGCACTGCATTGGGGTTGCTGGCACCAGACAGGTCAGCACGTGTGCTGATTGAGTCCCAACTCTGAACTCCACGAGTCAAGTGTCTGAACTTTCAGCATGTCAAGCAGAATAACAACATCATGCATTAAACATGCCAAATCTGCATAAATTAGCTGTTCAGCATAACCTCAGACACATACTATACAGTTACAGAGTTACAGATCAGAGCAGGAAGGAAAACTGCTGATCTGATGATATTTACTGGACCGTATGAGACAGCTAACTATTTAGAGTTAAAAAAAAAAAAAAAAAAAAGTTT
>VXAV01010432.1:413376-426768 GCA_013399715.1 Alectura lathami
GGTTCAAGAAATCAGTGCATGTTGAAATACGCTGCAGGACATGCTTAAATGAGACCCTAATGAAGACTGCATATAGGATCGAAGTCTTATAAAGTCTATAAACCCCAGGATACTTCCTTTTCCAGAGAACAAAACTCATGAAGAAGTCATTAAAAGTACTTTTAATTTCAATGAAAAAGGACAGTGTTGTTATTTTTAAGTCATGCCGTAAATATAGTACTCTACAAGCTACATTTTCCTACAGTGTATTTATTCCTGTACACTAATAACAGAGTACATGAGTATTCTTTATGTGATGAGAACTATCTTCCAACAAACGTGTATCTTCTTGAAATGATTTCCACACAACATTAGAGGACCTGTGGAAGACAAACAAATACAGCTTGCTGCTTTCATAGGAAAAAAAAAATCACAGAATCACAGAACCCCAGGGGGCTGGAAGGGATCTCTGGAGATCATCCCATCCAACCCCTGCTAAAGCACGTTCCCTAGCGTAGACTGCAGAGGAAGGTGTCCAGGCAGGTTCTGAGCATCTCCAGAGCATAATACAGCAACCTATTTTTCAGATCAGAACTGCAGCAGCAGTTGTATTATTTGAAGTGATACGGAGTAGAACCAAAACACAACTGAGCAGCAGACATTCATTTCTTCTGCAATCCACTTCCTAATAAATTTAACTGTGGACACTTCTGTGAAAAGATTAGGACGCCAACCTGGACCCTAAAGACATCTAGCTTTCAGCAACACAAATCTGCGTCTGTGTTATTTAGCTATGAAACTGTCTTTTATTCACCCATGAAACTCTCTTTGTGCAGTTTTCTAGAAAAATAAAATATCTACAATCTTCTGCCTGCCATACTGCTGATGATTCGCTGACGGCACATCCTAGCCCACAGATTTGGATGTACGTACCCCTAGGATCCTCTGACCTCACTCAGGAACAAGCACATCTTAGCCCACAAATTTGAGGCATCTCCTATGATCCTCTACCCTCATTCAGCTTTTCTCTTAGCATAGACTCCTCTTAAACTGCGTATTTCTGACTCTAAAATAAGACATCATTCTTTTATAGAATCAGCAAGATTATCATCATGTGATTCTTAACAGGAAGATCACAACTAAATCTCTTTCTCAGAAAGGAGACAGATACAATTTGGATAAACTTGGTTCCTCATATATAACTGCTTTCTGGTGGTGTTTTTTTTTTTTTTAATGCTTTTTCAAGAAAAACAATAACATTCTCAGTTCTAAACTATAAGCTGCAACTGAAGACCACTGAATACTACATCAAGAGTTTTTTCCCATTCCTTTTTTAAGTGGGATTTATCCAATTGTTTGCCCAAGCTGTTCTCTCACAAAGCCTCAGTTTGAGAATCACCCTGGACTTTGTCACACATTTTGTCTTTTAAAGCCAGTTGCGCGTTGCACCACAACTCGAAGGAGGATACTATCTTCCTTGTAATTTATCTAGATTCTCAGATAAGATAATCAGATTTCATGAATGGTTTTACAACTTTAAATATATATGTTTCGTAAATGTTATCTTCATTTCCAATATATTTGGCTAGCAGCTGGAATTCAAAGTTAGAGAATTTCATTTCCATGAAGCTATTGAGTAAAATATAGATACACATGTATTAAAATTTTGTCAGCTCTTCAGCTGACAAAGCCTGTCTCTAGCACTATGTTTTTCTGAAAGCCTGCTACTAGTCTTGTGAAAAAAACAGTCAGTTTTAATACCTTTCCAAAAGTGCTAAAATGAAGAACAATCCCTCAATGTTACCACAGATTGTGTATGAGCTGGAAGTTGTAATTCTTTCTATCACACTGCCTTGAAAATTCTGACAACCCAGAAAAGTCTCCTACGGAATTGTTTTATTTGTTTTAAATCATCTCATTAGAAAAAGAGCAATAAAATTTAAACATCACAAATTATAACTGTTTGCATTTTTTTCAGCGAAGTAAATCTGGATTTGATTACTCAGAGAAACATATTTTGTACGATTAACAACATAGCTCAGCATTCCAACATTTTCACAAGGGAAGTATGATTGAATATGAATTCCAATGAAATATATGAATATACTCGCTACTCAAAATTTGGGCTGAGAAGAATTCAGGGTACTTAGACTACTAACTCTTGCTTTCTTTTGTAGTTATGTGTATTAAGAAGTCACTACAGAAACTAGGATCAAAATACTTCTGGTGTTCCAGAAGTAATCAGCACTGTGGCCTTCTTTCTCAGCAACATTTATAGAATGAGGAAGGCAGATCAAAAGAGGAGTTGCAGTTCCTCTTTTACTGATTGTTTCTTATCCCATTTCACTGAGCACAACTGTGGTAAGAGCAATGACTGGACTTTAAGTCATTTAAATTTTTTGTTACTGTTCCAGTATGTCTTTGTTTAAAAGGAGACAACCACACGGGAAAAACTTCAGGCCCAATTTCCTGACCTGTTAATTATGCCATTCTATCCAGACCTATCCAGACTTAGTTTGAGAAAACTGGTTTAAAGACATTTCTCAAAATCAGTAAGCCACTTAAAAATTTTTTCCATTCTACATTTCCAGTTTAAAATAAAAATATTCTGAGTGCAGGAATACATAACATCATTTTACAGTGCAAACTGAATCACTATTAATAGAAGACAATATGTGAAAATGGATGGTGTTACTTAATCTGTCGAACTCCAGGTGTTTTCTTCAGGTTCTTTTAAATCTTTGGCCTTCATAGGCTGGCTGAAATTCAAAATAAGGTCACAAAGCAGTAGCTGACTTTCCACTGGAAGACAAAGGGCAAAGTAGTATCACAACATTTATTGAATGGTAGTTTCTAAGAGAACGGCAATTCAGTGCAGCACTTTTTGAAGTGTCAACTCTTTGAAAACTTTCCTGTTTTGTTTACTTCAAAGCAGTTAAATAAATTTGCTATTAGCATATTTGTAATATTTTCATTATCAGACTATTACTGTCCCTGCAAAGGAATGAATTTGATCACCTAACAGATTTTTCCATGCTTAGATAACATAATTCTGTGTAACTACTGTTTCATTAATTTGTCATAACAAAGCAATGAGTGTGTTTTATAATTAGACTTACAAAAAATAATTGTATGATATTGAATGCCTGAGCCATTCTCAACTATGCTTTCTGAAACAACCCATTCAACAGTTTTCTGCGTAGCTGGATGATGAACTCAGAATTACCATTCAGTTTCTTCAGCTCGTTGGACATTTTGTCAACATTTTTAATTGCAGCTTCAAGGTTGAACTGCTGATCAGCTGCATCAGTTTTGAACACCTGTATGAAATAGAAACAAAACATAACTGTCAGTGTGTGTATGATTCACAAACTCGGCAATACGGCTAATCATAATTTTTATGGTTTATTTTCTACATTAATATTTCAACTGAAACTTTCCTCCTTTTATAATCAGCCACTTAGATACAGAAGATGGCAAATACTAAAGGCAAATACTAAACAATTGAGCTTTATTTTTGATCTGACTTCCAACCAGCCTCTTTTTCTTTTTTTAACAACAGGAACAAAAATGCAATGAAACGAATCATACCTAAAATTTCCTCTCCTAATCAGTATTTTTTCATTTTTGTTTTCAACTCTAATGCTCCTACAAAATGCACAGTGAAAGCTAATCCTCAGGTAATAATATAGTCAACCACGAGATGGAGGTATTGTGTATTTAAGGTGCATGAAAGAAATCAGGGCTGAATTAGCAGTGGCTATTGATGAATCTGTTCATATCTGCACTGGAACATTTATGTCTGTATATGCAATTATTTTATAATCAACATCTCAGTGATTATTTTGGAGACCATATGCCCTTCCTTTAACACATAATAAAGAAAAAAAAATCAAAAGTCTAAAAAGATTTTTTTCATTTGAAATGAAGTCTATTTTTTTTTTTTAATTCATACTATATTCTATAAATAGCTGCATTTGGGGGGGGGACTTTGAAAATGAAAAATACTAAAGAAAACTGGGCATATAACTTTTTTTTTTTTTTTTTTTCTTAGTTACCAGCTCTTTCTATATTATTCATACATTCTAAAAACTCTGGAAAAACTCTGGGTAATTCATAAATAATGCTCACAGCGTAAAACACCTTTACACACTGAGAAGTATGACAAAAAATGGAACGTGCATTTGACAAAGATTCCTTGTCCAACTCTCTCTTCTCTTCAGACAGTGCCTTTGCATTAAGGTCATCAGCCTGGGTCAAAGATCCTAAAAAGACAAAACTGAAATTATTATGCAGTTATATTTATATGTGCATTATATATATTACATGTCAAATATATAATAATATTTGACAAAAAATAATGACTGGACTTTTTTTAAATTAGTGCCATTTGAAAGTAGAGTTTAAATGGTCAAGTGGTTTTTCTTTCTTATTGAGAAAAATCCTTTTGTTTAAAACTTGGATTTTACATATTTCTGTTACTTTCTTTTAAGGTTAGTGTTTCAGATTTCTTTTTAGAAGTTAAACATAGATCTACAAATAGTAAATGAGCATATTTAAAATTGCAGTGAAGAATTTCTCAACCAAAATTCTACTG
The DNA here is from genome assembly GCA_013399715.1 of Alectura lathami. Lineage (NCBI taxonomy): Eukaryota > Metazoa > Chordata > Aves > Galliformes > Megapodiidae > Alectura > Alectura lathami. Next base: position 417,953 of record VXAV01010432.1, read on the forward strand.
TATTTGATTGAAAACTTTATAAAAATATCTAAAAACGCATGGCAACAATATTCTATTATTAACTTAAGGAAGGAGAATCTAAAACACAAACACTAAAAGTTCAAGTGTTGAGTATTTTCTTGTCAGTAACAGAGCTGAGATTAAATACCAGATCCCTGGACGTTTTCTTCCCCCATTCTCTCTGCTCTTCTCTCTCTAGACATTAGGAAACCCTCAGGCAAGTTTCAGTATAAGACATCACAGGGAAGCTGCTGCAACACTGAGAGGAAGGGAAAAAAAAAAGAGCTCATTTCACCCTGGTGCTGTGTGTGTTCAGAAAGTGCAATGAAATGAAAAGAACCCTGCTCTTCTATAATCTGGCAGCCAGAAAAGTGTGTCCCTTTCTCACTGCCCCACAGAAAGGTCCCACAGTGAGAGCAGAGCCCTTTGCAGAGCTGCTGAGCATGAAGTATCTCCTCAGGGGAGCCTCAGGACCGAGGGGGCCCCACAAGGTCTGAGGACTTCGCTGCCAGCGCTGCCCTGAACAAGCAGAAGCGCAACAAGGTCCTGGCTTCCTCACAGGAAGGCAAAAGGAGAGGATTTCAGCAGAGGCATCCACCTCACAGAGGCTGCGGGAGCAGCCAGGGCGGGGTGCCTGACAAGCAGGTTTGCAGGGTGACACTTGGAAGGTCTGCAGATCACCCACTGGTTGAAGGCTCACATCTCACAGAGTGCTGGAGCCCTGGGACCTGCCTCAGGTGCAGCCTGCAGAGGTGTGCATCTGCTCTGAAGGCCTGGGCAGCAGCACAGCCAGGCCTCCCGCACACCCCCTGCCCCCAGCAGGCACCCTGCGGGTGCCAGCTGCAAAACTCCCCACCTACCAGATACCCCGCGGTGACTTTGCTCCTTCTCCCCTGCTGCCACAAAGGTCAGCAGGGCAGTCCCTGAGGCAACCACAGCCTGGCTGACCCCAGGCACTGCACCTAAAGGCAGGCAGCAGCATGGCCCTTCCCACCGAGGGCGAGCTGGGCGCTGCGCTGGGGCCTGGGAGGCTGTGCTCCCTCGGGCGCTGCCAGCAGCTCCTGGCCTGGGCCAGGCAGCAGCAAAATCCCAGTGTAGTGTTCTTCAGCCAGCATGTGAAGTGCTGGTAGGCTGCCCTGTAGGAGCTGTGATTTTAGGAGTGAGAGGTTAAAGCTGAACACAAATGGTGCAAGAGCTGAAGAAGAAATGGAGAAATGGAGATCTATCAGCTACCTGCCATTTACTCACTCTGCCAATCTTTGTCTCTTTCTTTGTGTGGTTTCACAAAAATTTGCTTTATTTTAAAGCATTCAGAATGTATTTTCTACGACCGCATGTGAAGCAAAAATGAAATTCAGAATAGCACTCACTACTAAGGAGCAATTAAACTATGATTCAAAGGGAAAACATGATCTGCTACCCAGATGGTGGGGCTCTCTGCAGATCAGAAATACAGAGCAGGAAACACTTTACACCTGCACTAATTCCTGTACTACGGTCTTTCAGCTTACAGCGTTTTGCAAAGACCCAGTGCAAAACGTTAGCTGTACACCTCCAAAGAAAAAGGCCTGCATGGTTTGCATAAGCTGGTGATTTTGCTGGCAGAATTCTAGAGTGCGTGGGTGTGCAGAGAAGATACACCACAAGGTGTTTTTGTATATCTACTATCTATAAAAGAATATATAAAATATAGGTACCAAAAAATTACAACACTGGCCTAAAAAGTTCCTGAAAACATTTGTATAAGCAGAAGTTATTTTCTTCAATAATCTGTCAAGGAGAATGCTTAAATAGCTGCCAGGAATGGATTAGCAGGTGAAGATTAGAAGAAATCTATTCACCTCAATGACAAACAATATTTTAATCAGTGATTTAGCAAAAATTAATAGTGTTTCTCTCCTATGGAAATCATATTTATAAACACTGCAATGCATAGGAGATGAGATGTAAGGAAATAAATTTTTACTAAGAGTATTGCCATTTTCTTTTACATTGAAAGCCTTAGCTCTCACAAAAATTTTCTAGTGGATCTAAGGATCTAATAGGGGAGTTGAAGTTTAAATGTGTGTTATTAAACTTTCACACGAAAAGCTCTAACAAAAAAGGAACTGCCTTTTTCTTTTTTTTTTTTCTTTTTTTTTTTTTTTAACCACTGCCTGAATATAAAAAATGATTGCAAGGAAAGTCAAATAGAAACCAAACCAAGAAACACTGAAAAAATTATGCAACCTCACCATATGACAGTTATTTCTGATGAAGTTATATGTTGTTTCATAAGCTTTAGAGCACATGTGGGATTTTTACTGATGAAAAATGTTGAAGGCCTAAAACAGCCCGACGATATCATGGTACAAAACAGTAAAGCAAAAGCCAGACTTTGTCCTGAAAATTTTACAGTTCAGTTAAATGAGGCATGGTAGCAGGTAGGAAGACTGCAAAGTGAACTGACTTGCCTTAATACATGATGAAGAATCAGGAGGAACTGAGGTCTTACAGCTTACAGCATTTTGCAAAGACAAAGCGAACAAGCTAGCTGTAGATCTCTAAAGAAAAACTCCTGTGTGGTTTGCAGAAGGCTGCTATCAGGTCTCCCTGGAGCCTTCTCTTCTCCAGGCTGAACAGCCCCAGCTCTCTCAGCCTCTCCTCACAGGGGAGGCATTCCATCCCTTGGAACATTTTTGTGGCCCTCCTCTGGACCATAGAAATGACACACGACTTCATAGGAACTGTGAGCCTTTACTTATCAAAACGTAACTATCATGAGTGATAGAGCGCTATCTGCGTCTAGTTCTTAAATACACTCACATGTACATCTTTCCACATAGCAAAACACCATTCAGTAAGATTTTTGTCATCTACACAGGGAAAGTAAGTTCACAAAGCAAGGAAATGTGAAATTGTCTCCAGCTCCTAACAAACCAGTGGTCCTAGGATGCCTTCTAGAAAATGCTGAGCGCTTTTGACTGAGATGGCTTCAGGAAGGCAGAGTGCATTATTTAATAGCTCAGTTATCTTCCTAGACTTTCATAGCAATAACAGTGTAGTGCCTGAAATGAGAGAGAAATAAGCAAATGTGCTGATATCAGCAAAAGAGGTTTATCGTTCTGTGCACTGCAAATGATCCCTTGTTCCCTTAAATGCATTTAATACCGTAAATTGTAATAGAGACACAATGTAAATAGTACAGTTTCTATTAGCTGTTTCTGTTTTAATTCTGTATGTTATTTTTCATTTGCAACCTGGATGCATTACTGCATGAAATACTCTACTATCATTAGAAATATGAAAATGAATATTTAGAAGAACAAAAGCATAATAATATGCTCAGGGAAATTCTAGTATTACTTTGAAATTGCAGGTCTGACTGTTTTTGTTGCTTTACCAGAAGACCTCTTCTTTATTAACTTACAATATGGCCAGCAGAAAGCACAGCAAAAGATCCTGAAACAATTCCTGCCTCAGTTGTTTGAGACATTTCCCTGTAACTAAGGTTTGTCACGAACTGGCTCTCTGAAATAATAATAATTTAAAAACCACAACAGACTTAATTTTTGCAATGATGTCCTTACTGTATAAATACAAGTGTGTCACAAATTCTATATAACGTAGTACAGTTTCTGAAAACCAGAATGGAAGAACTGCAGAGCAACAGAAGAGAAGCCACTAGAGGCCCTCCTTCCCACAGTTAATAAAGACCAACAGTAAGCTGAAAACAGTAATATGCGTGGCCAAAAGCCTGGTGACTTACTCCTACTTTGACAATGACAAGTAATCAGTTAATAGCACTGCCTTAATAATGTACCTCATTAGCTTCCTACTCAGTGACTGTAATCCCAGAGGCAAAAACGTTGCAGGAGGAAGGCACTCCAAGAAGCGACTCGTACTCGGCTCCCTCCGAACCATCAGGGTGATTATGGTGCCCTCCAGAGCAGCAAATTCAGGCTTGTTTGAATAACCCAAAAGGAATCCTTTTCCTGTCTGTTGACCACAGGGGCAGCTGAGGGAGATGGACATCTCCTTAGCCAAGTTTGTGAAGTTGGTGAATAACTCTTCAGGGTCTAATATCACATGTCAACGTGCTTTGCTGTGTTTTGCCTGCCTTTACACAGTTAAATAAATAAATAAATCATTGAGGTTGTTTTATCTATCAAACCCAGGAAATTGCACCAAGTTTAGAAATTGAAGTGGTAGCAAGAGCTGCTGATTCTGACAAACTATGTTGACCCTGACTTTTGCCTTTATCTTGTAGAAAATCTCATATTTAAATATGCTGACTGTGTCTGTGTCTGTGCAGAAGTCTATTCTCAGAGAGACAGCAATGCTATTAAACTTCATGAAGATATAAATTCATCTGTAGGAGCCTTGGTCACATGACAAGTCATGATATCATGCTGGACATGTTCATCATGTACCGGCTTGGATGAGCTGCCTGGTTCGTACCATACATGCAGACATAGATGAAGTTGCATAACCTTCTGAAACAAATATTCAAACTGAAATAGTAGCATTTTGTTTAGTCTCTTTTATCAGAAGACAGGACATTTGAAATCAGCTCCTTTAAGTGGATTTTAATAGTCTTTCAAACATGAACAAGACTGGTCTGAAATAACTGGCACCATATGAATTAACAACTCATTAACTGTGGCCATTTTGCAGCAGCTACTTCACCATCTAAGACTCCATCTCCCTTCATCTGCATTTCTTGTCTTGAATTTCTTTCAGTATGGAAATGGCCACATGGTATTAAATTATTTGGGACAAGTATAAACATGAATGTTAACTGGAAAACAAATATGCAAAACAGGGCATGAAAATAGAACTATTAACAGAAGTAAAAGTATTTATGTTGACATTGCACTCAGTGAGAGAGAGGAACTGGATATGTGACAAGTGGTGAAGGAAGCGTACAAATGCAGTAGGTATAACTCAGCACTTTTCTGACCCAATATCTTAAAGTGCAAGGTGAATCCCATGCCACAGGGCTGCACCTGCTTGTCAGATTACTTAGCAGAGAAGGGGTCACGGAAAAGAAACACAGCAATGGCTTCTGCCTCTCTCTTGCATTTAGCAGCTGGGATCACTGAGTCAAGAGATTGCACTAGTGCATAATTGTTACTGAGCTGCAGGTGCCACAGCAAGGGAGTGGGAGGTAGGGACCAGCTGAGTGACCTTCACACATACTGTGCAGGATTTAGCATGTCTAAATGGAAGTAAAGATGAAAAAAAATTCTCTGCCATGAGCAATAAAGTATGATGTGTTATTGTTTAGCTTCACAAGGAATTCAATATGAAAAAGAGTTTAAATAAGACACAAAAGAGACATTTAAAATATAAGCCTAATCAAACATCAGCTCTCTGCAAAGAGTAAATGGTCGCATCAGCATCTCGGAATTAGCTGGCTCATGGGCCAATTAAGTGATGATAATAGCACTCTCCCAGTATGCCAGACTCCACTGATGAGCTAGATGCTTTATGTGATTCTAGTTACCTCTCAGCAGGAGATCGGTCTCTCTCCTGAACTGTCACAAAGTCACCTTGTGAGGATTTCTCCCCTGGTATCACAGGTAAACCTTCTAGAAGCATGGTATGATATATTTAAATAAAAAGGCACCCTGTTTGCTGAATGTGTATTTCATCTAAACATGGCTTATTTCCTGAACTTAGCTTATGTAGTTACAACCAGCAGCAGCATCTCCTAGCTACATGCTTGGGTGGGAACAGTCAATCTTGCAGAGAGCACACTGCAAGATAGCAGGGCTGTCACTAGAGTTGCATACCCACAAATATTTGCAGTTGCCTGCACTCAGATACATCTGTAAAGACTGAAATTACAGGTCTGAAGCTACCCCCTATTCTGTTGTCTGTCAAGGAAGACGCAGAAAGATCCATGCAGCAAAGGATTGCGGGCTGACCCAGACAAATGTTTACGAAGCACTGGGTTAGACTTTGTATGCACAAAGAAAATTAAAACGACCAATTCGAAGTGGATCTTTACAACCCAGTTTGACAGTAGGTTATTTTTGTTCTTTTCTTCCTCAAGCACTTGAGAAAGTTAATGTGAAGTAGTTCGACTCACTCTGAGAATTTGCAGTTACTCACACATAACATTATTGACAGGTATTACACCAACTGCCTTATCCATTCACATTATTGCTCTGCACAGTCTGCAGAAGGAATGAAAACAAAGCCGGATTTTTTCTTTATGCTTCATATTGCTTAATATCTCTTTTGAAACCTCTGGAACATGGAAATCAATATTAATTTCATTCTAAAGCTAAATGAGATATACTAAAAGTAAAACAGAAATGGTAAGAGTATTCTGACATTAACTTCTGGTTGCAGTTTTTCTGCTGCTACAATTGTAGGAGCTAACTCCAAATAAACAAAGTAACCTATGAAATTCAGAACTTGTTTACCAGCCTCTTCACTTTTTCTGAGCAAACTTATTTTAATATGTTATTCAGACTATCCCTCCTGTAATTGTCATTTGAATTAGTATTGCACAAAGATGTTTTCTTGTCAACTTGCACTCTTGCAATGGAGATTACAAATAAGACAAGCAGCTACAAAAATAAATTGTTTACTGCTGGTCATACTCCTCGTTCCTGTTCGTACTGAGCAAATCCTTCGTGAGTGCAATCTGCAACGTACTCCACTCTGCATGTTCTACGCTCTGCATGTGCAACATGCATGACATGTCCATGACACATACTTTTGAGGAATTCTGCATTACTTTTCCTCCCACCCAGTTACTGGTAGACAGGCTATGCATAATGGGACATATATTTAGCAGTATATGAAACAAATGTATATTTACTGATAGCAGGTTTGTTTTCAAAACACCACAGTACATTGAAAACAATTACAGCAAGATACAGACGGTGTCACCACTGAAACCACATGCTCTAATATCACAATGTGGGTAGCTATGCAATTAATGAGATCTGGGGACAGAAACAGCGAGTACGGCAGTCTAGCTCACCGTGACCCTCCCATATGGAAGAAAGTTGGTTAATTTGTTTTTTGCAATAAAACTGTTTCCAGGCCTCTGTTTATGCCTCTATTCAATATGCAAGGAAGGCTATTTGTTTATTCCAGTAGACCATATTTTTCAAAGCATGTTCATAATAGTGACTATTCCCTGTCTTCTTACTGGAAGACACAGAGTTTGGTGAGGTCTGGGCCTCAAAATAAGACTTGTGTAAATAGGCACAGCCTTCTGTTTTCTCACCCAAGAGAGAATTAATTACATCGTTGTGAGGTTCTTTCTTTCTGCCTTCCTTTCTTTTCCTTCCTTCCCCTCATTCCTGTTAGTTTTTAGCATGACAGGAGAATCAGTCAGAACTTTGAACATCCTCACAATTCAGGATGTTCAGATCAGGAGTTTCTGTTCATTTTAACGAGAAGCTTCATGGTTTCAAAGTTACAGCAACCCATGCAGACCTATTTTGAGGTGTGTTCTACTTTAGGCCACCAGCTAGAACAAGGACATGCTGTTAATGGCATTAAGGCACATTATGGTGAGGGGCTGCTACACTGACGATGATTTTTCTTCGGCTATGTCTACTTAAATGAACAAATGACAGAATGTTAATCTTCGGTTGTTTGTTTATATAGCTCTATTTGCTACATAAGCTCGAAAGAGTGAAAATGTGCCACATATTTTTATTCTCAACTCCTTTCAAATTCCAGACCATGTTCAGAAGATAACCTCCAAAAATTGCAGCGGGAAATCTGTTGTTCTCCAGGATTTCCTCATCCAGCATGCTTAAAGACATATAATGACGTGAATGTGTGACACACTGACTGAACAATCTTTCCTTGTCAGGACTTCTCATTGTACCTCAGTTTCTATATGCATGCCTCTACCTTTTCAGGAAGAAAACGGGAATGGTTTGTCTGGGCCAAATACGTGACTCTTATTTTACAGGCAAAGAAATGCTGAGAAGGTCAGTAAGAAGCAGAATGTCTATAAAACATGACAATCAATAACAGTTTAACCTCTAATCTATATCAACAGATAACCTTTATTTACCATTTGACTTGTGTAAAGACAAGGACAGGTAATCCAAAAGGAGTAGTCACAATAGAGACGAATGACCTTCTTTTACAAGAGCAGAGATACCAGTGGGCAAAAACCACTTCAGCCTCAGCATCATGCAAAGGGCTATTTTGCAAAGAAACACTGTGTGTTAGTTGTTGAAACTTTTTTGTGCATTCCCCGAAACAAATGACACTATTCTGAATATTTTCTTTTCTGAGCAGTAAATAAAGTCTTTCATGTTGACAATGCTAATATTATATTTTAAAATATATTTGCATTTGTGTTTTTTGTCATTTTTTATTGCATTGTATATATCCCAGTGCAGAGATCCACTCAGCTCACTTTGAGAAAGCCCTGTTTCTTGGGATAGCAGCGTGCAATGACACAGGTGACCATGCGGCATTTCATTATGGTTTACTGGATGAATCTATGGGAAAGCTATATCAACAAGAACTGTGGATATGGATTTGGAGTAAAAGTCAGGAAGGTTAATTTTACGTGATTTCTTCAAACTGGATTATTTCATAGAAATAATTGTCAAGGGCGAATATTCTTAATGCAAAGTACTCTTAGGATATTGCAGTCTAGTCACTGTTTTAAATCTACTAGGTTAGGGGAAGAATGGGAAGGAAGCGGCAAGAATATAATTTTGTTACTACTCGTAATTCTGGGATTTAGCAATGCCACTGTGGCACTGGAGGGATAAAGTAAGCAATGATTAGGAAATGTTTATTTTTAGGATCGGTGATGCACATTTTGTGCCCTATCTACT
>VXAV01010432.1:442810-458016 GCA_013399715.1 Alectura lathami
TGATACAGAATATTTTATCATCATGAATTAAGCATTACTTTTCTCCTCCAAGCCTAGCTGCTGAATTTCTTTGTTAAACCAGCCCTAAGAGAAATTATCTGAATGTACATATCTTCATTTGTCTCTACAACCAATTTAGTGCAAGTTATAAAGACACCAGGTAAATTGGTTTTACTCTGGTCTCTTTGGGAACAGGTCTCTTATCTATATCCAGTGTTTTTCACAAATCCTTCTTTGTACACACATGAATACAGTAGCAGCCTGGGCTGAAAAACAATGGTGGGATGTCACTGAACAGAACAGTGCTAATACGGTGTCTTCAGATCTTGGGCACTTACAGTGAGGACATATTTCAGTTTCTCATTTTAGACATCTTGGCAATAGATTTCCTGATAGATGGCAAATTCAGGACTTGTCAATTGTGACTGTTCCATTTTCTCCTGTAGGTGCTGCATTTTCTAGCCTGAAAGAGGTGTTTTCTAGTAAGAACTGTATTAGCCCAGCTTGGACGGGTGTTAACATGAATTTGTGCACAGCCTCTACATTCATTATTCTTCACATCGTATCTTCTGTCTTCCCTCCATCCTGCAGGTTCCCCCTAAGGGTGTAAGTTTATTGTCAATGGTATTTACCAAATTAAAGACAGTGACAGCTGCAGCTCCTACAATACTAGTAATATTTCACAGTTTTTTTTCTTTCCATATGAATGACTTTGATTACAGCAGATGAATACAAATGCTAGAATACCAATTCTCTTTCTTTTATTTCTTATGATCTCTATCATATGAAAAGTTACAAGTGATTCAAAAGCAATTTCTTCACAATTTTAAAACTAATTTCCTGGCATTTGCCAGTGAAATCAAACTGTTTCAAGTTTACTGTTGTAGGTGCCAAAGAGACTCCTTCATATGAGATCACAAAAATCCTGCTATTCTTTTCCCAAACTGTTACCTAAAAAGCTTTAATATGCTTGTGGAAAAGGATCAATAAATCAGATTTTAGACTAACAAAAAATTTCAAAACCCTAATGCAACCATGTCACTATGCCTGCTGTAGCTTCTACTTGCTTGCCCAAAGCAGGCAAATCTACGGTTGAATCAAAATGCACATCAGCACAGCAGGCTGGCAGTCCAGAGGAAGACATCTGTGCTTTTGTAATGCCAGGCTTTGACGTTGTTAGCAGGAGTAATGCCCAGTAAATCTCTCAGTTACGTTAAAAACAAATAGTGCCTCAAACCTTTTACAGTATAAACCCAAGAAAATACACTGAAACATCTATTTGTAATTAGAACATAAATCAGAAAAAATTGTTATGCATAGCATGGCACCAAAAGCCTGAATCTGCCGCCATTTACACTCACAGAAGCATATAGTCTCATTCTTTCTAAATATTTCCCTAAATATGTATGGTGACATGCACATCAGAGACCTTCTGTATACAGACGGATTAAGAACAATGAGTCAGCCTCTGTTCTTTAATAAAAAAGAAACAAACTTATAAAAACAACCCAGTGATTTTTAGTAAATCAGACAAGGTTATACAAATACAGTACAATAGCCATGTGATTTCAGTAAGGCCAATTACACCTCAATAACCGTAATGCAGAGGTGTGAACTGTTCTTTCCTGGTTACTCGTTAACCAATCTTCATTAATCATAAAAAATGTTTTTACCTGATTCTGGATTCTATAGCCACAATCTCCCTATCAGTGTTTTGCTCAGGTGGCCTTGTTTCACCTGCTATCCCTTCTTTCCTTGCTAAGATATTTTGCAACAGCAAAAGATGAGTGGGAGTTGCAAAAAAGGGGTTCCAGGCTTACAGTGCAGACAGAATCTCTTCTAGGTTAATCTGGATGTTTCAGGGTGTTTTTTCAATTTGTTTTTGTTTTTCAAATTTTATAATTTGAAATGATATTTCATTTGTTTTGAGGGCTGACAAACAAAACTGAGCAAATGCAAAAAACAAACTCTAAATGAAGACTTTTCCCTACTTTTCAGATCTAGATGGAAGTCCTACAGATCACTCTCAGGAATAAATGGAAAACATATTAATATTAAAAATGCAGGAATGAAAATTCAGTTAAATTTCTGATGCAGTACCATTGTATCTGTAGTAGCTAGCACTCTAACTTTATGCTAGGTATTATGCACAAAGCATGGAAGCAAATGTGTACTAATTAAAGCAATAGAAAACAAATCCAGGAGTAAAATCAACACAAACAACAGTAAATAACAAATAACAAATGTGTTCCGCCCACATGCTGTGGATGCCATTCTTCCCTTTGTCTATATTCTGTTCACTGCAATGACTCTGCACTTGTTTCTCCCTATGAAAATAATGGAAATTTCAGCAGGTGAAATAACTCACAATTTCTTAGGCTTCAAGATACTAAAAAAAAAAAAAAAGGTTAATTTATGAAAAAAAAAGTTGTATGACATATTTATTATTCACTCTAGACATAGATACATTAAATTGAGGCAGGTGCAATGATATAACCAGGCTGGGTTATAATTTCTTTTCAGAAACATCTAAAAGCAAAACCCAAATGGGAAGAATCATTATAGAAGCATCTGCCAGACCTTCCTTCCTCAACCTTGTGCTCCTCCACACAGAAAAAAAAAGAACAGTCCTCAGCCACAAGAAAGCATAATTCTCAGGAGCACTGCTGAAGACAATCAGCATCAGAAACTTCACACATCTGAACTACTTCCTTGCAGCTTCTTGGAAGTCACTCGAGTCACTAACACCACAACAGTCAGAGAAATACCCTCTCAGGATGAATCAGTCCCAAAGATGGTGTAGTCTGAACCTTGCCCTGTTACACAGGTGAAAGAACTATTCCTATGCAGGATAATTAATTTATTAAAATTTTCACCAGTCTGATTCAGAGTAGAACCTGAGTCATCAACAGAATCACCTTGCACCAACCACTAATCACCTTGCATTAGTACTTTTAATGAAGTTACATTCCAGGGTTGTTCAGGTGGTGACTTCAGTAACAGTGGGAGGCACATAGTCATGGCAACTATGGAGGGCCGCTAAAATGTATTCCTCAAATCCAGTATCTGAGGTATAAAAAGCTCAAAGTGATTTCTCTCCCTAAACAGACACATTCTTCGTTGTCAAAAGAAAAAATGCCACAAGTCCAGCCTCAGATGTTGCCTAAACTATCCTGCCTTTTTCCTCCATGGCCATAGTTTTTTGCTTGCTGCTCTTAAACTTGCAGATGAATAGGCACAGATAACACGACACTTATCTCATAGGCAGGAGGTCTAGCAAGCTGCTTTTCAGAGCCCAAAACAACCAGTTCTCTGTCGATTGGTCAGCAGGACACTATGGGATAGAAAGCTAGTTTGCCCCTTCTCTGTGTCCCAGTATATAAAGGTTTAAGCTTTATTGACTCCACTATAGAGACCTTAATCAAGATTTTTGATGCCTCAAAAAACAGTACAGCTGCTAAACTTTCTTTCATAAGTGTTTTATTGCTCAGCAAGCTGAACAGGAATTAGCTGAAAAGAGATGACTTATTTCTGCTGTAATTAAGCAGCAATTTCTTGTTAACTCGAGCACTAACATTGTTCTGCTCTAACATGAAAGTGATGTTGGTCTAAGCGATTTAGCTAAGTCATTGATTCTGTTCCAGTTGTTGCCTGCACTGCCTCTGGCAATATAGGTTTGCTTCAAACTCAAGAAGCCAAACGCACTGTGATAATTCTGAAGACAGACTCCTACCTTTCTTTCTTCCAATCAAGTAAAGCAGCCTTACTGACAATAGTCTTTTCTAAAGTCACCTTGAGATTTCATAGCTATTTTACTTTCAATGAAATTGATCTCCTATTACCTGAAAAAGCCTGTGTTGGCAATGTCAACAGAATATTCTTTAACTGGAGACATAGGCATAACACAAGTAATGAAACATGGCCACACTGTGGAATTTCAGTGAAGTAATACTGCAGATTATTCACCTGGCTGTTTTGCTTTGCAGACCAGTTTTATTGTTATAAGTTGTCTTTTATTAAAGGTCAAATACATTTTTTAAGGGACCTGTGTCTTGTCTTACTACTAAATTCTGAAAGGAATGGGCATATAATAAGCATGACCTAGCATTAAAGTAAACCCATGCACATGCTGGTGGCTCTTCTATTAGCCTGTCTTGCCACATCCATTTCCAAAGCATTATACAATTAGTGTTTTTCAAAAAGTGCTAGTTTTTTATTCTAGTTAAAGCCTTCAGATACATATACATACAAATTTTATCTAGAGTGCTACCAATTGCTGTACTCGCAATTCAGCTGCAGTCTGAGTTTCTCTCAGACTCAGTAACGAACCGTTTTCATGTACATCTCCATGGGCACTCTGCTCCTGAAACCTTTATTACTATTGTTGTTAATACTGTAAATTCCTGTGGGGTAGAACCTGGGAGTCACATTCATGGAACATGATGCCGCTGTACGTGACACTGTAGAAAACCAAGAAATTCCAGACTGAAATCCTTGGATTAAAGTAAATATGAAGCCCTAAGAAGCTGCAGGGATACTATGGAAGATATGTTTTCTTTGGAAGAGCTGAGCTCCATCAGCTGGTTAATTACTTTATACCTCCTTAACTTACCACTGTAGAGTTAACCTACTGATGAAAGAGGAGGGCCAAGCATGTCTCCTTAGCTTAAAGTACGTTGATGCTCTCAGCTTTTGTCCTTTGAGATTAGGACTCTGTAGGAGGTGCAATCCACAAGAGCAGCAGTGCATTATACCCTCTTCATCTTCCCCTTCCTCTCTCTTACACAAGATGGATCATGACTTCCAGCTGACATCCAGAGCAAAGAAAAAAAAAAACAAAACTGTACAGCAGATGTGTGCTCTCAGACTCAGTAGCTTGAGATTGCGGAAATATGAAGATGAGTTAGAATATGTTGAATAGCTGTAAATTCAGGTGATTATATCTATCTTCTTTCTCCACTGTGAAAGGCTGCTGCTCATCTCATCCCTACCTGCTTTCAATTTCACTCAGTATTTTCCTGTATTTTCATCATTCTACATCAAACACTATGATTCACACTCCATTTGAATGGTTGTTATGTGGAAGATAACCTCTGTTCCTGTGAAGATATTTGTTATTTCCTGTACTGAAAAACAAGTTTCCTAATGATTAAATAACTTTTGGAAAAAAGCATAATAAGTTCATCTATACCGCTTCAATGGAACGCAATAGAAAGCCAAACTACAGGTTTTTTTTTTATATTTCAGAAATACTGAATTAGATGCAAGTAATATCACTTATAATGTATATATTTTCATGTCCAATAAAATGACAGATATCAATGACAAATGTCCAACTGAGCCAAATCAAAATACCAAACATTGGACCACTTAATGAGTCAACTGGTTTTCAGAGGTGTGAGGCAGTTTGTAGCTTGTTCTGCCTATCACATTGCAGGTTTCTTCCGTCTAAAATAGATGCTGTTCATTATACTGTAAACAAGAGAAAGAAGAAATAGAAGAGACCAGCAGGAGAAGAAAACATTATCACGGCTGACAAGAAAGTTAAAAGAATTTTCTCCCAACATTCTGTTCAAGATCTAACTGTTTTAGTAATAGGACTGAAAACAAGTCTAGTCATTGTGTTCTTTGTGAAATATTACCATTTCATCCTTACAAAGATGCTTCAAACAGAAAAGAAAGTAGCTGCCAAAAGTTCTTAATTCAAAAAGATCCCCATGAAGGGGAAAAAACACAGGTGTACAAGCTCTTGGCATTTGTTACAAAAACTCCTGTTAATAAATGAACTAACTGTTCAGGTATATTGCCTAAATTGCCAATATAAAATCCATAAATGTTAATTCATGTAATAAACCTCTTGGAAACTACTTTCAGTTTAAGGACAACTCATTTATATCCACATCAGTGGTACTATTCTGTAGGTAATTATATTTTAAAATGGTAATTTTTCTCAAAATTGCTTCTAAATTTGTCTTCTTGACTACAATTCTGCTATCATGCTCTCTAACAATGAGTGAAGATACCTGACATTTCCAGAGATGGAAAAACATGCAGAACACAAGATGCAATTTGAAATCTTGTTGTGCTTCCACTGATATGCAAGAATTTCCACTGGCTTTAACAAGGTAGAGTAGGCTTCTAAAAACAGCTTTCAAAGCATGCATGCTCACCCTACACTTTCCGGGTCATTCAGAAAAAAAATTGTTCTGCCCACCTCCCTTCAAGTCCTGGGGAAAAGGTGGCCAAGCACAGCCAGTGTGACCTATGCTGGTGATGGGTGCCATCTGGGATTTGTCAGACCAGGGGATCATATAATCAGGCAGTAAGGAAAAGACAAATAATTTAGCTCTGTCTGCCCCTAGAATAAGATAGGTCACCTTCCAAGTTAAGGAGGATAGGGAGATTTATTCAGAACTAGCTGCAAAGAAATATAGAAAGATGTCATTCAAAGTCCCTAACTATCTTGCCAATATACTAGTTGTTAGAAACTAGGGTCAAAAATGTTGATGTGGGCAGCACCAGATGGTTTCTGCTTCCCAAAATTGACTGCATCCCTACAGAAATATAGGTGATTCCAGAATGGATGGGTCTCAACTATGTTTATTTTATAGCAGTAAATGCAAGGAAGTTTACATTGGTTATGTGCTTTTCACAGCACAAAGGTTTGACCAATTCCTAGTACAAAGCACTACAGCAAGAGTTAGTCTTTTTCCTTCAGCTCTCCCATGTCATGTGTCAGTAACATCAACCTCTTAATAATCCCTTATTGTTTCTGGCCCTGTTTGTTATCTCTTTTGTGCTCATTTTAGAAATGTCAATTTAAAATTACTTATCTCTGTGAAAGCCTTGATCTTCTACTGCTCTCCTACCTCAAATGTTTCCTGCAGTGCACCCGTTTTTATCTCTAACAAGGATTTCAATCATGTTACCGTTTGCTTTACTATCAAACATTTTGACTAGCTGTAAGCACAACAAACTTTCTGAACCCCACCAGGAGTAACCACGAACTTGTCAGGGTTAATGGTCTTAGGGGTTGCTGATTTTACTCCATGCATTCTCAAAGGCAGGAGGAGAGTCCTGCAGCCTGACCTCCACAGCAGTGCTGCCTGCCAGGGAGTGGGAGGGTAGGAGGACGCATGGCTAAGGCAGCCAGGCACGCTCCTGTGTTTTCAGTAAACACTGCCTGGAAAATGGGCCTGCATTATAGCACAGATTAGAAACCAAGATAGATAGCAGTTGGCTGTGCTGGAGAAGCTCTCTGAGGGGAACTGCAGGGTTTGCCTGGGGAAGAATATTCCAGAGAATCAGGCAGCAGTTGGTGCAGTGTGAAATAAATATGAAATACTGGTCTTGGTGTGGTAGCAGGAGGGTGTAGTAAGGACAGAGAACTAAATTAATGACATCCTCTGCTACCACCCCAGCTGCGCAGCTGCTCAGTCACTGCACCAGCTTTCCTTACTGCTTTTCTGCACAGCTGATAGTGCATCTAAGCCTCATTCTTTGTTGCTTCAGCTCCCTCCCTAAAAATGATTTTTGAGGGCATACATGCTGTTGTAGCTGCAGCTCATCAACAAAGGCACTGTTCCTGGTGTATTTGAAAGCAGTCTCTAGCTGTTTGGTATCCCAAGGTAGTGTGGCTCCACTGTTGGAACAAGCCAGTTCAAAGACAGCTGGAGAAGTCTGCACAAATTGCAGCACATAACGCTCCTGTCTCCAGATGGAAGCAGCCTGATGCAAACCAAATTGACTCCAATTTTCCGGGGAAGTCACTGAAATGGCAGAGCAGGTCTAAAACTTTTTACTGAGGAGATGACTCAGTCTAAACGGAGATGTGGGTAACTGACACTGCAAGCACAGGACATGTCCTGTATGGCATAAAAGCAATTAATGATTCTGAGATAGCCCTCTGCACTGTTGAATATCTCAACAGCCACACAAAGACTAAAAGATGTATGAATCTGGAGTATTTTCCAGCAATTTCCAATTCATAGTTTTTACTGTGGTTATTATTAAACTTCATTAAATAGCCTTTCAAACCTGAGAACAACTAGTGGTGTGATTCACAGATTTCCTCTTTTCTTTCATAACCTGATGTTTCTGGCTAATGTACCAGCAAATATCAAGATCTCTAGAATCAAGTACCTGCTTAATTCAGTCACAGACTCAGTGTTTTTGTTGTCCTTCTCATGAAGGTTATCAGAAGCACTTCAGAGAATAATGGCATAGTTTTGCCATTTTTTAAAATTATTTCTGTCTGGACAGTTGTTACTAAAATAGCCCAGCACTCACATTTTGCCTTCACTATAAGATTTCTGAGTGAATTAGAAGTTGTATCTCACAAGGCTTAAAAAACTGTTTTCAATCTTGTTTTCTTTTTATCTCATACTGCACTTCAGACACACCATCTGTATATGCTGCCCCATCTGTTCTCCAGGAATACTGCATTTGAAAGCAACAGAGTCACTCTGAGTTTAAATTCCTGCACACCATGAACCCTAAACATGGTCTGATCTTAGGGTAGGAGTGACAAAGATCAACTTTCTTTTCCTGGTTTTTGGCATTTCCAAATGGAGAAACTTCTTTCACATGCAGGGTTAGATACAACTCACTGGAAGGTCAAGGCATCCAAAAAGAAACTTAGGTCAGAAGTCACTTAGTTGGACATTGATAATAGGTTTTCACCCTTCAAGAGACGCAACATTTGTTATAGCCCCTTATGTTTGTACTCTTAAGAGCCAAGGCACTACTGCTATGATTTGAGCAATAATATACTAACAATAACCATCTTTCAGTGTCATATGCAGAAGGTATTTTATATAAGGTTGGTGCTTGGAAAACACTTATTTCCCCAGGCGAAGGGAAGGAAGGGAAGGAAAAGGTTTTTTGCATGCAAGTAATGAATAATAAAGTTTTCAGTGAGTGTTCCAAAACCATACTATAGTTTTCACTCTACGGAACTAGTCACTGCATACACAAACAACTGCTTTTGTTTTTAGGGGATTATGGCTACATTCCTCTAGGGCATTATTGTCTATATTGCAATTAGGGAAGTCTATTTTGCAATTAGGGAATAAGGCTGTGTTTTCACTGAGGAAATAAAGATTTCTGGATAGAGTCTATTATTTTTAATAGTCAGGTATTCCATGAGTTCATAGATCACACAGTTAAACATTCATTATGTTTCGTGCAGGAAAGAAATATGAATGTGAAGATTCTTTTGCTTTGAAAACAAAGGTTGGAAAGCATACAAAACTAGCTGAGCAAATACCAGTTACTCCATTCCACGGAGCAAAACAATAATTTCCAGGGTACTTAGGCACATGTGAATATACAGAGTCGCACAGGATTATGACCATCTTCTTCCTGAATCCATTAAGACTTGACATTTCACTGTAAAGAAAGGTCTGCCCACAGTTTCATTTTAAAGAAAATAGCCTTGAGCTTGCCCTAATCCTTCCAAGGAGACTAAATACAGTAAGGCTCAGACTCTCACCACACCACAGGACAGCTAGTTCAAAAGGTGGAATCAGCGGAAGATACGGTTTCCAGTGGAGTAATAGGTTAGGTCCTCAGATACTCTAAATAAATGGGTTCCATTGCTTCACCTGCAAATATGACCCTTCTTTTGCCCAGTTAAGACACCGGATGTTTGTGAGAGAGGTAAATGTAAGAGCCCAGTTTGATTTCTTCATACTGGTGTTTTTCATGGAAAGATTTTTACCATCTCTGAGATGTCTCATTTTCCTTAATGTCTACAGTTAACTGAACTATTTAACACATAAAATGCAAATCCTATTACTAGAAGCCTAAATTAACATAATTATCATAATTAAGGCAACTGCTTTTTTCAGTCTGTTACTTCTCATTTCTTCCTGAAGGCAGACTCATTATCTGCAGGGCAGCTTGTATCTATCAATGAAAGATTTACTGAAATTGTTATCATTAGAGTTCATCAAGATAAACACATCATCACCTACCTTAATGTGTCTAGGTGACCAGTTGTGTGGTTCATTAGAAAGCCCAAGCGTTAATTAAAATAACTTATAATCTTAAATACAGTCATCAAGAGAAAATACGAAACCGAAAAGGTTGTAGTGGGAACTTCAAAAGAAAATCACAGGAATCTTTTAACACAGATTGAAAATGACAATGAACAAGGTCATGAAGTCAAAGAACAAATCTCACTATGTTTCCAGCTTGGAATTCACTTACACTGTAAAAAAAAGATCAACAAAGAAACACACACAAATGTTTTTAAACTAGCCAAGTGGATACCAAAAAGATATCTGCAGCACAAGCTTCCTCATTGACTGTATTCAAGCCCAACTTGACATCCACCATTGTTCTCTCTTCATGCCAGTGTTATTATGGCCTGATGTTGTAAGTATTGCATGGGGATACCCTCACTCCGTCTCTTTCTAGGCACTTTTTCACCCACAGAATTCACTGTATGAATTTTCTGATGGCTTGCCCTCCACAGCAGAACAACTACGAAGGGACACGGCATGTTACTAGTGGAGAAGCAGCACAACGCCTCCACACCCACAGCTGTGGCTTCATCTTACTTTCAGGTAACCAGCTACCTGTAATGCTCCCGCAGCTATCAGTTCGTGATCTGACAGCTTTTACCCTTCAGAAGAAATAAAATCCAGTTAAATCCTTCCTTTCGGCTGATAACTCACATCACAGTGTGCACTCGTAAAAGAGGTGCTGTTTTATTTAAATATTATGCCATAGTTATTGTACAAGCAATATAAACTTTATTGTATGTTTTAATATTACATAGCATTCTGTGCAATAAAGGCATCTTAGTCACTTTTACTCTCCTGGAAAGGATTGCTTTCCTATAAGATCAGTCTGGCAATAAGCATACCTCATTATGCCTTCTTCCTTAGTGTAAGAAAGTCGTTTTTATGTTCCAATACATATTTCCTTGTTTATAAAAAAAAATGAAGAACTTCTCAGAGCCTAAGACAATACAATATTGTATACTGCAAAAAGAAAAAAAAAAAAGTTTCATTGCAGATGTTGAATTCCTTTATGATCCACAGCTGAACAGCATAAACTCTAGTCATCAGACCTCAGCTCTCCCTTCCATGAAACCCATAAGAAAGCCATGAATTTCCTAAGACTTTTACACTTGCCTTTCCTGGCGAGAACAGCAATACAAAGGCACATACCGAAGGAATGAGGGTGGATTCACTGCATTCATTACTGTATATAAACTGCATATTCCTTCCCTGTGACATCATTTGAAAACTAAATTTTATAAAAATTTATTTTTCCACTACAAATAATCAATCATTATGGCGGTCACTTTGTTGGTCCACCTAGAATTGTGGCTTGCAGAAAGCCCATTTGTAGAACTAAAAGAATTTTGGTAAGTAGTATAAAGATCAGCTGCTGTCCTGAGTGTGCTTTGAGGCAATTCGACTATTTTGACTGCTGGATTAGCCAAAATCCTATCACCATTTCTGGAACATCAGAAACATGTATCTTTAATAAAACTACAGATGCAATGCTGGACCTGACAGACTTCATCACAGATTACATTAACTCCATATTACATTTATGTAGAGTCCTCTACCGAAGTGGGAAATTATTTGATTAATCCTTTTCTACTGTAAACAACCAAAACACCAGCTCTCCTGATTATGCTACTTGTACCAACAGGGTCTACTAAGCAACAGCTGTTCAAACATTTGTTAAATCACTTCACAGCAAACAACAGCATGGTGCTGCATGCCTGTTCCTCATTTCAACCTAACCATAGCAGTACTTAACATACACTAGAAACATGTGCTGAATGCACAAGTATTTATAACAACTATTTAATTATAATCAATGACATCCTGCAAGTCTCAGAGGATACTGGAAAGTTCTATAGGTAAGCAGCACCTAAAAAGCTGAGCAAGATTAATTGATTCATTCATCCTAAAGCATAACTCCTCAGAATGTGCACATAACAGTCCAAACAACCTGATTTTACACTTTGGTGCCCAAAGTCTGGGCCTGCTTCTGGTTTTATTTATTTCTGGCAGAACACAGTATCTACAAAAAATGCCAGGACCCTCTTGCGACAGACACTGAGCAAGCAGGCGGTGAAAAGAATGCCCAGCTCTAACAAGGGCATGAAGTGACTTGCAGGAAAAAACCACCTACAAAGTCAGGGAGCAGAATTCAGATTTTCTGAGTTTTATCACAGACGTCCAATCCCCTAAACCATTCTGGCTTCACAAATGTGTCCTCATGTAGAATTTCTTAGAACTGCACTCCTGAGGTTTATACAAGCAAATCTGAAAAATCTGTCTTAACTACTGAGCTCTGAATAATGAAAGCTTTCTTTCCCTGTACTTCCTCCTTTCCTACAGGAAGCTTAGCAAGAACTGTATTAATTAGAAAAGTAAACAGGTCAATGTCTTAACCAGCTGATGCCTATTTCTGTGTTCCTGCTCCAGGACTCTGAGCCATACCGCTCCTTTTGGAACTTGACAAATGAGTGATGTAATCAGCAGCAAGCTATTCTCAAAGCTGAGACGGTTCCTTCCAGACACACAGGGTTTTTTAGACTGGTTGCTCCCTGAGTCATTATCCCTTAGCAAAATGTCAGGAACCACATTACAGTTTTACACACAAGTGAAAGCTGAAGAATCCAGTACCCTGCTTGCTTGCGAAGCTGTCTTCTGTCTCATTGAGAAAGATCTAATGCAGCCTTGCTACCAACATAAGGAAAAAGTGGAGATGCCTTCACAAGGCAGCTGTTTGGACAACCCACTCAGTGTCTCTGGAGAGTCCATCCCTACTCTTCTCCCCCTTTAGATAAATTCCGTCTTCTCCTTATTTCTCTTACTATCAAATGACAGAAATTTCCCAATCTTTCCACATTTCTGCTTTCCTCTGTGGAAAAAGCACAATGCACTGTATTCACAAGTTTTATCGCTGTAATAAATACCCTACACAAGACTGTATTTGCTACCTACATCAACTGTATTTGTCTTCATCAGTGGAACTCTTTCAGGTGCTATGGCATACAAGCTACAAGAACAGCACTGTCACCTAGGCAATAATAACACAGAAAGGAACACCTCTAAAACAAGAAACCGAATTCCCTGAGTTCACCTGTCTCCTCCTCTCCAAAATCCTTGTGTGGAGCTGGCAGTCAGTTGTTTTGTTCTAAAGTGATGCATGGTAACATTAAATATAATGTCATTCAGTATTGATGCAGATACTGCAACATGTGCCTTGCACTCTATGCATTCTCATATGCAAGTAAAACCATACAGAAACCAAAATATATGTATCAATACAACACAGGTATTGTTAATTTTTTTTTTTGCTTGTAATAAAGCACTAACAGAAAAAGCAGACATCGTTCAATACAATTTTTTTTTTTTCCAATATAGTGCTCCAAACCATAGGACTCACTCATTTTGGACATCCCACCGAACACAGGGAGATCTCTCTTTTAAGTGAGATTGCTTTCCTGAGATGGGGCTGTGAACCAATCTCTTAAGGTATCATAAAACGTATGAAAATTTATATCTAGTAGTTTAAAAAGCAACATCCCTAAATGCTTTAAATGCTGACTTGGTCAATACAAATATCAAATATTAACAAAGGATGCTCTTCTAAAAGATCAGACCACAGTTTTTCCCATAATAAAAGAGATTCTACAGCTTGCCCTCCAGTGGAAAAGCTAGGCCCCACTGGACTGTAAATGCAACCAGGAATTTCTTGCAAAAATGCACAGAGACAGCTCTACTTTGAAAGATTCACCACTCAACGCCAAGCAGTCTGTACAAATAGCTTTATTATGAACTGGCCTTATGCTACCTAGGCACCAGGCAGGTGCTGTGAAAGTGACTGGAAGAAAATTCCTTTTGACCAGAATGAAGACTTGTTTTGACCTCTGCTACTAAATTTGAGGGAGATGTTGACTGCGCTACTATGGCCAGTTCTGCAACCAGTGAGGTCCTCATGAAAAGTTCTACTGATCCCAGTGGGTGTAGGCTGTAATTATTAAGCTCTCTGTTTCAGTGCAAAATTCAGATAGGTATTATCCTTAACAGTCTAGGGGAAAAGAAGTTTAAGATCTTCAGACAAATCCAAAAGCACTATTTGAATCCCAAAGCACTATTAATGCACTAGTCCAAAAGCAAGAATTACATGCAAGAGGGTGATTTTCAGGAGTTTGAAGAAAAATGGGGTTTAAGCGCTACTGGATAAATGGAAAGCAGCAAATACAGTTAGTATGAAAGTTACTTTCTCAACATTTAATGAGCTTTTAATCTTGCTGATCAGGATCTTGCTCTTAAAATCAACAAGATAATTAGAAGACAAGATACACCAAGCTTCCAGAACAGACCTGAGTCTTGGAAGACGAGGTAGCCTAGAAACCCAGCCCATCTGTTACATAAACCTGTGTTCAGTTTGGCTTCTGCAGCTTTAAATAGAGTTAATAAACTACCAGAATTCCTAAAATCAAAAGGAACTCAAGACCATGTTTTATACCTGGATTTATTCATTGCATGCTTTCTCCCTGGCAGCCTCACCACACCCATAGATTATTTTTAATGCCTTTCTCGTAAAAAGAAGACTTCTGTTAAAATCTCAGAGGTTGAACCATGTTTAAAGACAGAAGGCAAAGGTATAAAGGAAAGCATTAACCCTACTAAGCCAAGGGTCACTCTCACAGATTTTACAGATGTGATGTCAGAAAGTTCCTAGCAGAACTCACCAAACGAAACAATTCCTCAATGGGACATACGCATGTGGCACTGTAAGGAGAAAAGCAGTGTACCAGAGTTATCCATCCTAGAACCGTATCTAGAGAGCCAAATGCCACAATGGTTCCCTTCCATTATTTACACTTAGTCTAAACACATATATACGTGTGCTCCATTCTCCCCTCTCAATGTTCTACACTTGAGCTGGAGAATTCAGCACCTAGGTCTGCATTCCCTGGATATTATTTGAACTTGGCTGTGGTGAAAGCACAGCATTCTCAAAGCACAGGCTCCTGAAAAGAGATAGCAAAACCATCGGATATGAAGCCAGAGAGCATGCACAAAACCCTGCTAACAGGGGGTTAACGGTTTCAGCACTCATTCCAAGAGATGGACAGGACAAGGAAGTAGAATTATTGAGTTAGAGTCTTTCAGGAAGCAGATCTGCTAAACTAGGAGCTCTATCCAAAACAAAATAAA
>VXAV01010432.1:478048-508811 GCA_013399715.1 Alectura lathami
TAAGGACAGAAGGCTTCTGTCATCCTAGGATTAGCTGCTCCTTTCCAACTGCCTCTGAAAAATTTAAAAGGAATGGAGGCCCACCTGCAATATTAAGAAACTGTGCAGCAGACAGACTCCACTGTTTTGCTAACCACTTCTATTTAAAATGCACCTAGCATACACTGCATCAATTATTTATTTTCCTATGAGAAAAATGGATGAATATAGAATTTCCTAGCCTCTTAGTTCTATGATTGCATGAGCTGAGGTAGCTGCTTTTGCATTGTCTCCTGTACCTTCTCTAGTGACTTCTGGCCCTGGTTTTGTGTGAGCTGCCCAACCAAATGTGGGTCTGATGTATTTCACTCTGAGATGGGAATCCTGTGCGCCCGTAATAGTATGTAAATCATTCACATTCATCGCTTCATCTGCCCCTGGACTGTGGCAGCATCTGCATTCTGAAATGGCTGTTCAACAAGTGAAAGTAATGCCATGTTGTGTTTAAAGGGCATGGTATTAATGAGCATATCTCCTACCTTAAATTTGGAAACCCTTCTAGGGAGCTAGAATGCAGCTAGGTAAGATAAAATATGGCAAGGAACAGGGAACACCATTACATGGATCACGGAGTTTTAACTGAGACCAAAAAGGAGCTTAGTTATATGGTGTTCTAGTACCTTAGGATTATATCACTGCCTCCTCACACTGATCTTTTTGACTCAGAAAAGCATAGTACATATAATACCTCCTTTTCCATGGCTGTCAAAGAGATGTGATTCCATGAGACTGCAAGTCAGATGGGTACATCTGTTCTAGCAGAAAAGTTATAACTGTGGTGCTGCACAGAAAGCACTCCTTTCCTATATGCCACTTAGGAGCCAGCAACTACTGTGCTGGTGTGAATTAAGATGAGCAGGTTAGTAGCTGGCCTCCATCTTCTGCTAAATCTGAGACTGAAAATCAACAGCAGGGGAAGGAGAACAATTAGAGGAGCAGATGAGAGGAACATAAAAGTCATTCTGGAAAAAAAGGTGCAATCAACATATGATTGTATCTTTCTGATTCTGATTTAATTTAGTATGTCCTCAACAACGCTTTTGTTTTCTGACGTGTTTATGTTTGCTCATATGCTGACCTTAAAAATTGACTCAGCCTTACGCTATTCACCTGTGCTGTTGATTGTGCCAGTGACAATAACAGGTTAAAAATTGGGGGTTTATTTTATTTTAAAAGGGATAAAAGACCAGATCAACTCTGGCTTGATTTTAGTGCTACTAATTTAGATTAAAATCCATCGAATGGGCTGCTTGATTTGTGAGCATGTAAATAATATTAGATTCCTAACATCAGCTGGAGGCATATAGTAAACTGAAAAGCCGATGGCTGTAAGATTGCTGGAGGAAGAACAGAAGAAGGAAAAGTAAAAAAAGTTGAAATTAAGATCTTAATAATGTAAAACAGGATTATGAAGATACTCTGGTATAAACACCCACACCCCACAAATGCTTTAAAGACCTGTAACGATTCTTCACCTCCCCATTCATTTAATTACTGCCAGTACAAATAGAAAATGAAGGTTCTGATTCCAGTCAACTCTTCTTCGGTAAGAATTTAGCAGGCAGCGGGTTCAATTTTGCTCATATGAAGGTCATTTCTGACAAAAGACAGTGTTCCTCACTCTGCACAGAGAAAAATTTCAGGGAGTCAGAAAGCATTAGAGTGTTATATACAAGTGTCCTTGTAAAAGAAAAATCAGGAAAAACAATCCAGTAGTTAATCACTGCCCTAGACCCAAATCCAGCAAACTGCTGGGTATGTGCAGTGGCCCTCTGAAGCTGAAGAGCATCGAGAGGGGTTCTTACGCCCTCATGCTGGTGTGCTTCCCAGAGTGAGGTTCATCGATCAGTATTGGTCTAAGCTGACAAGGAGCTGAGTTCTCCAGCTGCAATTTAAATAGAATTGAACGGACATTCTTGGTACTTTGTAAGACTGCTCCATGAGAGGAGATTATTTCAGGAATTCTTGTCAAAGAAACAATAAATAGCTTTTTGCCAACTAACTTATATAGGAAATGAGTAGCATGCAGGTTAGAAATGGGGATTAACTTCTTACAGAGTTTGCATGACAGCCTGTCTTGCTTCTTAAAGACTAACAGATATCTTGCTGGAGCAAATGCTGGACGTCTGCACAGAACTATAGTCATAGTTTACTACAAAGAGGTTTGGAGAGGAATGTTTAAAGATTTAGAAAGAATCAAAAACAAGGTGAGAAGTAAAGCACAATTTGTATTGCAATTTAGCAAAGTCAAGACACAAAAATTGGTTTTGAAGAGGTATTCCGAATAGTCCGAGTATTAATTTGCATAAGGATTCCAGAAGGCTGCCTGTTGTGCAAGTCCACTCAAGAAGGGGTTTTTTGTAGAATCATAGAATGGCCTGGGTTGAAAAGGATCTTAAAGGTCATCTAGTTTCAACCCCCCTGCTGTGGGCAGGGTTGCCAACCACTAGACCAGGTTGCCCAGGGCCCCATCTAGCCTGTCTTTGAATGCTTCTCTCTTTTTTGCTGTTGAGGAAAGTCCTTAACACCTTACAACTAGGTTTACAGCATAAAAAAGAAAAACTGAAGTGTCTTTCTCCCCAGGTGCTCACAGCCCTGCAGGTTTCTAGCACATGACAAGTACCAGCTGTGATACACTTAGCACTGCTTCCAGGGCTACAGCAGTACAGATGCTTGCAGTTGTCTGCGCTTGAAGCTGAGAAAGCTAAAGGTCACTAGTAGCAAAAACTATACGCTTTTTCAGACTTTACAGATCTTAAGGTATGGAGACTTAGGCAAAAAATAATATAGGTCTGGATCAGCTGTCTTCAAATTCCGCTGGGAAGAGTTGTAAGGATTGCTGTAAAGGGCTGTAAGCTGGCCATGTCATCATGAATTGGCAGTGCTACTGGGAAGAAGTTCATTATTTTGCTGACCTGGGAATGTTTTCACACGAAGCAACAAAGAAACTATTGAGTAAACTACCACACTGTGAAGAATTTCATAATTCATTCCATCATGAGAAAAAGGTTACTGCATTGTAATTCAGAACACATTTGGCAAAGTCCCTGTGGCTATTTGCTGGAAAAGCAAATAAATACTGGCAGCACTTGAATTTGGTTTTCCTTTACAGATATTTGCGCTACACCTTTTGGTGTCATCTTGGAACAAGAAGCAGCATTTAATCTCACACTGGTTTATCAATATTGCAATGCCAGGCATTTCAGATTCCTACTGTTAAATACAAATCTTTAAGGCTTATGGAGACAGGGATTTTCTAAGTTTGGCCTAACTTTTCTTCCACATTATAAGAACACCACAGTCTTAGATGTTTGCTTTGTATGACAGGCATGAATGAAATCTAAGGTATTTCCATTTTTCAATTTTTTTTCAAAATATAATTTTTCAAATTATTTCCATTTCTAAATTATTTTTACGATATTTCGTCCTGGAACCTGCCATTTCTTTTTCTAATATTCTTAATTACATGATCAAAGAGCTAAGAAGCCATACTATATTTGGAAAGCTAGGTAAACAGTAACCAGACATTTGTCTTGATAATTGTTTACGAAGCACTGAAAGAGCTGTAGCATTTTGGATTTTTGGTGTGTGCTTTAGAAGTCTCCAATTGTTTACAGAAAGCAACCATGGTTTGTGATAGCCGTATGAGATTTTTCCCCTCTCATGGAGTGGTTTCACAGAGCAGTGTGAGCACTGTAAACTGGCTTTCACTTGCCAAGGAAGGTTCTGTCCACCAGCCCTGCAGTCATACATAAATAAGAGGCACCTGCCCATTAAATTTTCTCATCATAATTGCCCCAAATCAGATGCAGCAGTGTTAGCGATTATTATTAGTATTTTTGTCAAGCCTGGTTCGTTTTGACTGAATCAAAAGAAGGAATGAGTACTTAAGCATTTGTGTAGATGTGGTTATCAATACGTGAAAGGCACTAACCACCTATGTGAAAGGGTGATGAGTGGCTGAAAAATTGTGTGCAGCCAGAAGAATGTGTGCTAGCAGCTGCTTCAAAGTGAATATTAAACTCTGTATTCGTAGTGTATGCAAATCATTACCATTAATAAAGTAAATGCCAGTACAGAATGATCTTTGACTATTTTGCCTAATCGAGCTGACAGCTCCACAGCAAACTCAGCCTTTAAAACAACTGTGAAGCTCAGAGTAAATTGGCACACAGATTAATTACATTTCCTGCATGCTGATGGTAACAAGAGATTTGGCTGATCTTACTGTTAGTAGCTCTCCGTTGTATCCTCGTGTTGTATCCTCGTCACTGGTGCAAACTTGGATCTAATGTTGCTCCTCTGTCCTCAGGAGCCTCTTCTCCTAAGCTGTCTACAAGTATCTGATTATCTGATCAATGACATGGTTTGGATTTGGGAGATGAGTGAGTCTCATTTGTATTACTCTGTGGCGTCATTTCACTTAGATCTAGTAGGCTGCCTTTTTTTTTTTTCTTTTTCCTTTGATCACAAAACATTTTGTCTGCTACATAGAGTTATAGGTGGGGATCTACCTGGACTGCTGGGGAACAGTACTGCAGGACACTAGGGTTTGCAGTAGATCCCATACAAGGTGGCATGGAGAAAACATGGCTGCCCAGATTTCTGCTGTGAAGCCCCAAATCTCTAACATTATTTGAGGCTCAAATCTATAACAAAAAGATGAAAAGTTTAGAACAAGTACTAGAGCCAGGGTGTTGCAAATAAGCCTGCTGCAGGTGCAGGACGCAGAACCAGGAAACTGTGGGACAGAGTCTTTGGTATACATCAAAAATATCTAGGAACTGAGAAGGTTGGCTGAGAGAGCTGGAGAATAGAAGGCTCCAGGGAGGCCTGATAGCGGCCTTCCAGTATCTAAAGGGGGACTACAAGAAAGAAGGGGACAGACTCTTCAGCAGGGTCTGTTGTGATAGGACTAGGGGAAATGGTTTCAAATTGAGAGAGGGGAGCGTTAGACTGGGTATAAGGAAAAGTTCTTTACACTAAGGGTGGTGAAGCACTGGCACAGGTTGCCCAGAGAGGTGGTGGATGCCCCGTCCCTGGAGACCTTCAAGGCCAGGCTGGACAGGGCTCTGAGCAACCTGATCCAGCTGTGGGTGCCCCTGTGCACTGCAGGGGAGCTGGACTGGATGGCCTCTAAAGGTCCCTTCCAACTCCCACGATTTTATGATTCTATGATTTAGACTTGATATGAGGAACTCATTACTCATTTTTCAAGGCACGCTGTCTGACACTGAAAGCTTCTAATCTTTGCAGAAATTTTGTTATAACAGGGGGAGGGAAAGCAGAAACCTATTCTGACCACAGTGCTGGCTGATTTATTTGTTTATTTATTAACTTATTGGTGAGGAAGGACAAGCCTTTAACAGCTAACTTTACAGTTAAACCAGGAAAAAGTAACTGCAGAATCGTGGAACACAGTGTCCACAATAGCTTGTCAAGATAGCTTCATCTAAAAACAAAACACACCAAGAAAGTAGCAATCAACCAATCAAGAATCTTCACAGACAGAACTAATGGGAGTTGTTGAAGCCCAGGTTACCGAGGTTACGTTTTCAAGCAGTACTAATCAGTAAATTTTTGTGAAACAGACTACAGTTCTGTAAAGATCATCAATGTTTTAAAAATACTGCATTTCCTAGATTTCTTTAATAGCCAAAAATACTTAAAAAAAAACAACAACACACACCAAAACCGGATGTTTTTCATTCCAAACCCCATGTATTTACTGTATTGGCAAAATACATGAGTAGGAGCATTACCTTTGACAGACCAGGGCTGCTGCTCGTACAAGCACAGTAGATAGCTTCCGTGCAGGTGCTAGACTGATCTGCAGTAGCTCCAGGAACGTGTCAGTACAACTGGTTACGAAAGTCAATTCTTTCTGAAAATAGTGCAAAAGTAAAGTTGAAGAAGAGTGCTCATTATTGTTTTGTTACAAAGTTTTTCTGATTTTAGGAACAATAGTTCACACATCCCATGCAGACATCTTTCCACTCCTTCCTTGAACAGCAGGTTCATCACCTGAGCCGATGCGTGTCAAGGCAGCGGGAGGGTCACAGGGCAGCTAGCTAACCCCTGCAGTCAGAGCACCCGCTGGAGAGCGTGCCTCTGCCCATGGAGATCCGGCATGCCAGGAGCACTTCCTCATCACCTATGGGCCAAAAGTGGTGGTGGGTTAATAGTATCTGGGAAGCAGTGAGGGACAAAGTCTTGTCCTCTTGGACCCACAAGTTAAACAAAACAGAGTGACAAACAAGTTGCTTCCTAGCTTCCTACCGCCTGCTATTGTTCAGCAACATCATTCCCCTTGGCATAATTTGCATATTATTTTTCCCACACTTTTGCTCTGTAAGTCCGCAATGGAACACTGTCTGTTTCAGCAGTAAAGAAATCAATTTACTCTCCGTTTTCTGAACTGTATGCTCAACAGGAACTACGTTTTGGGCAGATTGTTGTATTTTTACTGAATCCCACTTGTAAGAGTACTGTCTCAATGCATTTCTCAGTTGTCACAAGAGCAAGACTCTGAATAACAAATGCTGCTGGCTGCTGACTTGCAGGGCACATCATGGCCCACCTACTGGGCTGGTATTCTTGGAAGGGCTGTAAAATTCTGAGGGTGGAGGCTATAGCTCGGGCCTCAGTACATGCCTGACTTCAGAGAAGCTTAGTCATGGCAGGACACCGCCAGAAGGTCATTTCATTTTTTTATGAAGCAACAATGTTAGCAATGGAGATAGGTTTCAACTTCCACATGAGAACTCACCATAGTGGATACAAAACCATGAATAGTCATAAGAACAAAACAGTAACTGAGAATGTAGAAAGGATTGTAATCATATTTTGGCTAATGAACACGTGAAAATATTGTCTGGTTTGTGAAGTTTCAAATGGCTGGCACCACTTAGCTCCAACAGGGAAACCGTAAGGGTGATTTTTATTTAGTGACAGTATTTTGCATAGTAGGAGCCAATTATGTTCCTCAGGCATGCAAAGTCTGACTGCCTAGACATAATGCTGTCTCACTGTCTGTCCTTATTTGAATATTATACTGCATGTTCCTCAGGCTAACTGCACGAGTCAAACTATTAAGGAGACTTTTAAAGACATAAGTATAGTACACAGAGGCACACACTCTTATATACAAATTCTTTATTAAAAATGCTTCTGGGGTGGCCTGTAGCAAAACTGTATCCATGTATAGTTAAAAAAAAAAAAAATCAAGACAAAACAGCATCTTTTATAATGCATTAGTATGTTTTCCATCATTCCTGAAGTCTGGTCAGTGCACAGCTGTGTATAGTTGAAGAGCAGTAAAACTTGGTGTCTACGTATGCTGCAGGCTCTACAGTCTGAGATATTATTCTGCATAAATATGGAACTTGATTCAATCCTTGGTTTGAAAAAGCTTCATATATTTTGAAATTTTGTTTGGCTACAGTACAGTGTAAAAAAATAAGAATTAGTCCTATTATTTACACAATGACAAAACAATTGCATGGACTTTTACAAAAAGAAAAAAAAACACATAAAACACAAAGACTTCTTCCATTATCTACCGTTGATGCTTCCAAAGATGCAGCTTTTGGAATTGAAACTCAGAGACAGTTAAACTTTCTGCCTCCCCTTTCTTCTCTGCCCTGCACCATATTCAAATTCTTTACACAATAGAAATTATTTGTGTGAATTTTAAGATTGAACAAATGCCCTTTCTTCTAGGAGAACACATATTAAAAACAGATAGATTCAGGGCAGATCCTGTTTTCCTGACGTGAATAGATATGTGTGGGTAAGGCAAACTAAATTTGACCCAGTACTTAGAATTTAAAACACAAAGATCTGATTGTACCAGCAGAAGACAACTCTTTGTTACACTTTGTTATGCTTTCGGTTAGTTTCAAAATGAATGTTGTGTCCATGATGATACTAGCCTGCTTCACAACCAATTTCCCCTTGAGGGTGAAACGAGATCAGAATTTAGGCAATGCATACACTAGTAGTAGAGAAACCCAAAGACAGCACTCACCCTTCAAGTGCTGGTTGTTACTCACTATACAGTAGTTTTTGCTATAGGCAGTTTACAGATACATCCACATTTATATTAGTGCTTTAAAAGCATCATAGCACATGGGTACCATGGCAGAAAAAATGTCATCCCTAAGGGAAACAGTAACTCCTCTCAGAGATGTCCATAACCTGCCAGCAGACCCCCTCACTATTGTTGCTGTTACATGTGGAGCTGCCAAATGTGCCGTGCTTGTGATACGAGTAAGTATAACAGGTAGAATGTTTGGGGAATGGAGGTCTTAGAGACAACAGGCTGACACTAACCATCCACCGCAGATCATTCTGTCTCGTAAATACCTATATTTTGATGTTGTAGGATCCCTTATTTAAACCTCTGTTCCCTCCCTGGAAAACAGGGTGTTATTTGCGCTGATACTGCTGTAAAAATGGGTGTTAAACTGGTTGAGCACCGAGTTGCTGTAGCTGAGGTGACTAGGAGGCACAGAATTGGACCACTCTCCCACACTGTGACTGGGGACGTTAGAGAGTGGCGAGTAGGAGTTAAAGCCTACCATATTCTGTCCCATTTTGTCAGTGGGTTCAGCGTTAAGTCCCAAGGGCACTGAACGGCCCCCTGAGTTAGAGCCATTCACATATGCAGTCATACTGGAAATGAAGTTACTCAGGCATGGACTGCTGGAAGATGGAGGTGGAGATCCTTTGTCAGGTGAATTGTCAGTCCCAGGTGATGAGCCTTCCAAAAGATCCTGATGCTCTACAGCTTTGGGGCTGCCAGTCAGGGCACTATCCTCGGATTTCTCAGATGTGAGAGGGGCAGCACTAGCCCCAATATCAGACTTCCTTTTCCTCTTCCTGCGAAAGTTTCCATTGTCAAACATCTTTTCACAGTTTGGGTCAAGAGTCCAGTAATTCCCTTTTCCTGCCAAGGGGGGACAAATGCACAATTTTAGTTTCAAAATATGCACACAGACAACAAAGAACAGTTTTCTTTTACTTTTCTATTTCATTTTCACAGAAACAAAAAATTTGCATTAGCAAAAAATGCATGTATGTTTTAACCACACAAACACAGAAGTCTGTTGAATTTGGAAAAAAAAAAAAAAAAAAGTTTTTCCCCTGTATCCTCTAGCCCTGACTCTACACACAGCTAAAACTACAAGTGCAGCCACTAGGAGGACTTTTCTTTCTTTTTGGTTTTGTTTTGCTTTTTGTTTTTCTTGGTGGGGGAATGAGGTTTTCATCATATAGCTGGTCCTCTGAACTTACAGCAATGAGTAATCAAATCCCATAGCTGGTTGCTCCTCCAAATTCAATGGAGTAGGATAGGTTCGTATTCTTACTAACAAGGAAGAAGCAGATTTTTGGCTCTCTCGGGCAGCATAATTGAACAGCTTTTAAATACTCCCAGTGGTTCTCAACAGCTATTGATAGAAAACAATAAATAAAGGAACAATCTGACAACATACCAGCCAGTGGGTTGGAAACAGCAGAAGTGTGATTCCAAGAAGCAAAACATTATTTGAAACAAAAGCAGCCTGCTCTCCTCGTTAGAATTAGTGTTGACTCCTTAGAGCCACTGGATTTCTCTGACCAATCTGATTTTTCTTTATCCTCCTTCCATTAATCCTCAGTTAAGTTGAAGTCATATGCATTACACCAAGTGGTTTTTAAATATAACTTATCAGTTCTGAGGAAGATTTAGAGCAGTAAGGAATCTCCTTCTCTACAGAGATTCAATAACAACATTGACTCAGAACTCAGCTATGCGTGCTTGCCTTCTAGGGCAGCCCTATGACAAATGAGAAGCTACTAGGTATATGTCCTGAATGTAGGCGATTGTGTCTCTTTACAATGTATTTTTGCAGTGTAAATCAAAATTGTAAGAAAAAAAAAAAAAAAAGAAGAAGCAAATTTTCATTTTTAAAATTAATCAAATTTAAATAGAGAGGAGAGAGGAGAAAGGTGGGGGAACTATACCTGGATCATCTTCATCTCTGGGCACCTTCTTGAAACAATCGTTGAGAGACAAGTTGTGCCGAATGGAGTTCTGCCAGCCAGCTTTGCTTTTGTTATAAAATGGGAAGTTGTCAGCCACATACTGGTAGATCTGACTGAGAGTCAGCCTCTTTTCTGGTGCTCCATGGATAGCCATGGCAATAAGCGCAGAGTAGGAGTACGGTGGTCTAACCAACTTCATTAGCTCTTCCTGGGATGGGAGAGGAAGCCAGCCAAGATCAGTTCCTCCCAAGCCATGCATGTTAGGCAAGAGCTGCCTTTGCATCCCGTAGGACTGAGGAATGAAGGGGCTGGCATTGGATCCCGGGAGGTATGGCGGTGGGGTGATGGAAGGTCCATTTAGCCAGAGGTAAGGATTGGGTGTGCTGCTGTAGTCCGTTGTCTCGAAGGTGCTCGGCCGCTGTGGACTGGGGATATTCTGTGGGTGGAAGAAGTTCTCATAGTAGTTATTCATTTCTGGAGGTTCTTGACCAATATTTGGAAATTGTGGGCTGCAGCGTTGTGGAGATTGCGTTTGTGGATCAAAGGAGCTCATGCTCTAACACAGGCAGCTGCTAAGTTATGACACACCTGTGCTAGTGCTCCTTTCCTGAGACAGGTGCATCACCTGTGCCCTTCCCTACGTACTTATGCACCTGTAAATGTTTTGGCTTGGACTGCAGGCTCCACCCCATGGCCCTGAGTGGCTGCAGATTAGGACGATATCCTTTTTGGAATGCTGGCAGTCCCAGCCAGTCACTGATGTCGCATCAACCAAATGTGAAAGTTACAACTGTTTATCTTCTTAAATGAATGAAGGAATTTTCCACTAATGTGATGCACATAAAGAAAGCCTAAGGTGCCTTGAAGTTACAACCCGTGATCAGAGGTCCACCTCTTTCTACCTTTTGCAGTGAAGCTTTAGCATGTAGTTTTGTTTCTTTTTAAACAAAAGCTGTTTTGTTCTCCTGCTGGTAGCACTTCAGAATGCAAAAGCCATTGTCATTTGTCAATGAAACAGTAGGCATACTTTAACAAAAAAAAAAAAAAAAAGGAAGAAAAAGGTCAGACCTCCTTTTCCTTCTGTAACTTTAATGGCAACTTCCTTGTATATCCCCCTAGGCAATCACAGTACTAGAGGCAAATTCTGCGACTGGTTACTCACGTGAGCAATCTTATTGATGTAAATGGAATCACTCAGTAAAGTAAGGATTAATTTTGTGAGGAAAAAAAATCAAGCTTAATCATCAAACCTTTCATAAGAGCTTAAATAGGTGAAGTGAAATTGGACATCATTCTTTGCTTCCTCTTTGCTGCAGGACTGGTGCAAAGAGGTCACAAAACCACTCAGCAGAATATCCAAGGAGGAAAGAGACAGTGTTCAGCACTCTTTTCAGCTAATTTCCAACTTAATTTGTAGCTATGTAGACAAAAGTTGATTCCTTAAAAATAAGGAATCTGTAACAAGCAAAAACTTCTCAGAACGAGCTCTTAGACTGCACAACTGCATAGAACACTGTAGCATACCTGCAGTTCCCTTCAGACAACAGAAGTGATAATTCCTTTTTTTTTTTTTTTTTTATCACTAAATGTACATATATATATCTGGAACTTGACTCAGCCTTAGTAATGCACACAATTGAAGAAAGTTCTGGTGTGACAAGGAAGCCTTTAAGATGGTGCTAGTCCCATAATTTCTGGAGAAACATGAGCTGTGATCTGTAGATTTGAATCCCTGGCTGTACAAAAGACATTTTTTTATTTTTACCATGTCACACATTCATTATTTCCCTTAGTCTTTTGTGCACCAAGATTCCCCCTCCCCGTGACACCAGGGTCATGTCATATTGTTACTTTGTAAGGTATGAAAAAATATCAGTAGAAAGACAAAGCTAGCCAATCTGCATGCTCAGAAATGCCTCTGTGCAGCTGTTACTGAATAAATACACTCTGACTGCACATACAATTGTATGTACTACAAATACAGACAAACAAATTGATATTTTAACTTGAATGACCAGGAGTTCAGAGCTATGCAGATACACATTAAACATACACAAGTTTAGTGGAACGTGGTGGGGCTGGTTTACTTTTTATGTGGCAACCACTGAACAAAAAGTGTGGCTTTGACAAAAAACAAATAATGAATAGTTTTTCAGGAAATAATAATGCAAGTACCTCCTTTCTCATTAAAGCTATCTCAAGTCAATTTTCTCTCAGTAAGAATCTCAGTTACACACATGTGAAGAGCTCAGCAACATTGCATACAGTTTCATAATTAACTTACTCTCATATAGGCATCTTTTAAAATTTTATCTGTAGTTCTGCAAATACTGTTATTATAAATATTGCTAATTTTAATAATAATAATAATAAAAACTATTTACAGAGGATTCAGTGGAACAAAAATGTTTAAGAAATACCCAAATGAGCAAAAACAGAAGTCAATTTTACAATGAGCTAAGACCCAGAATATAGTCTGGAAAGAAAACATAATAAAAGTCTGGTTTTCTGAAGGAAAAGAAAAAAAAAAAAAAAACTTGCTAATTTATTACTGCTCAGGATCTGCTTATACCAAGAAGTAAAAATTCAGCTCACTGTAACATGAACTTTGAGGAGCATCATCTAAATACTCGTTGTCCAAGGTGTTCTGCATGTTAAAATACACTGAACTGGGAGGTGGGTGAATACTTTGAAAATGTGACAGGCTTAACAAAAAAAAAAAAAAAAAGGCCGTTTCTGCAACCAGAGACTGATGTAGATTGTAAAACTTCCTCTGCAAATAAATCTTTATAGTTTTGATGCTGTGCATTTTAGCAAGTTCAGCTTCTAACTGTGCTCTGCCACTGCCTGAGAATGTGTTACTGCCTGACCTACCTTGACGTGACGTTTGTGCAAAGTATAGCTCAGAACTAAGCAAAGCAAGCACCAAGGTCAAGAATGGCAATGAAATACAAAGACAACTGTAAGCTTCTGCCTATGTAGCTCCAAAAGTGCAAAGGTCTGATCCCTCCCCGGCAAGCACAGGCTGGCACAGCTTCTACCATAGACACAATTTGATCAGCAACATTTTTCTTCCAACTGACTGTGCCTGATGAACTCAGAAGGAAATATAAATGCCTGTAAAAATGGTACTTGTGGGCACACCTTACTGACAGTCACTGCAATACATGTTCCAGTATAGCACTTCGGGTGCAGATGCTCATATGCAGGCGAAAGGCAGCAAGGGAGAATAAACTTTGCTCAAGCTGTGATTGCTCTGAGCAGGGCTGGTCAGAAGCGGCGTTAATTGAACCTAGCCAGGAGTACTGCCCAGGGTCCTCACCGCTGGGGCTGCTGTTCTTGGCAGGGCCGGAAAGAAGGCAGCAGTTCCAAAGTGGAGGAAGGAGAAGAAAATGGTGAGGCTTCCATCTAATGACTGAGAACATGCGATATGGTGGCATAGGGATGCTGACAGAATATCCTTAGGGCTGAACTCTAAAAAGAAAATGGAAGTTAATGCTGGAACCATGATTTAGTTACCATGACTTCTGAAGATCACAATGCACTGGATTTGGTGAGGTCTTTGTAGGCAGGATACATCATGTTTCACATTTTTAATTTTATTTATTTATTTATTTTTACTATAACACAGTACTGTGCAGCTCTGAGTACACAACTATCAATTATCAAGCCTTATCAACTATCAATTATCAACAGAGATTGTTGTCAAATCTTGTGTTAAACGAAGATTTTCTCCTCTAGATTTCTCCAAAATGCAAGACTAGGGCCAAGCCTCAGCAGAGCAGTCCTTCTCCATAGGTTTTTAAGTCAGCTCCTATGTACCCACTCAAACTGCCCAAATCAGTTCAAAATTTTGTAGTAGTGACTTCATCCTGGCAAACTTTATAACATACTATGCACCACTTTTCCTTCCTGTAGCCACTCTAAAGCAGCCTGTGTCATGTACGTCAGCTAATTTTCCAGAAATTGTTTCCACTTGATTCAGATCACAGGACATACTGCCAGGTAATCCTGCAGCGCACAGACGTATTTTTAAAGAATCTGAAGCTTTAGGCTGTACTGTTAACATTGATATAACCCCAGTCGTGGTGTATTATCACACCTTACTAAAGAAAAGTTCATGTAAACCATTCACGTGATCACAAAGAGGAGGGAAAACTGGATTTTTAAAAAAGAGGGTACATCTACAATTCAGTAACCCAAGCAATGCAGCTTGTTTGAAACAATTCACATACTGAATTCAGACACTATTCACTTTTCCTCAGTAAGACATTTCATCTGAAGACAAGTTATCTGTATTCTCATTTGCCTTGTAAAACACTTGTTGTCTTATTCCAATAATCATTGGCCCAGTGTATGCACAAAATGAACCACACCATCGGCAGAAACAAGATGCGGCAGACAAAATGTCACATCAAGGTCATGACAAAAGCATAGGGAATGTAAAACTGTATTGCAAACCAAAGGAGCTGAGCTTAATTTTTAGAAATGCTGGTTGAATATTAAATTAACCAGTGCCATTAATGTGGCAATGCTAGAATGACCTTAAATTCTTTAATCTTTTAGAACAAATCCACTGTGAATTTTTCAAGCAACTTTGTAACTGGGATTTTAGAAGACTGTAAAGCCTGAAGTGCTAGTAGCTGTTTTCTGACCATGAGAACTATCATAATAAGAGTAGTTATAGCTCCCCCTTCAACAAAGACCTTCCACCATCTCACCAACATATAATATGGTAGAGGGGGTTGGGAGTCCCCTGATGTGTGCATTAGCCATGACAGGCAGTAGCAGGAAGAAATCAACGGCCTCCATTTGGCTGCCTGTGGCTCCCTGAGGATCTGCTGCATTTAGATACACAGCTGTAAGGGAGAGACATCTCAAGTCTCAACCAGAAGTGGACGGATTCTGCAACTAAAGGTGTCTCAGCTCTGGGAAACTAGCACAAATATAGGTAGATACTCCAATCAATCAGATTTTGACAACCTCACTGCACCTTCCAGCTTCCAAACAGCTGAAATGCTTGCTGTTTTGAGATGATCTGCTTTTTCTTCTATGCCTGCCACTCTAAATGTTTGTTTATACTAGAGATAAATGGTTCTAAAATACAATGAGGTGTCCTATGAATATCATCTGTGTTTACCAAGCAAATTAATCTGCACACCTTTCCAAAAGCTTTCAGAGTTTAAAATCTTGTGCATTTCAATGAGATGAACAACAGAAATTTACAAATAAAAAACAGCAACAAGCTGACACTTCTGTTTGAGTTAGATTTCAGCATCAATGTGCTTGTGCAGCTAAATCAGCTTCCCCTCATTGAAAAGATGTTTTAGGGTGAAGGATTTTTCAGAAAATATATATATATATACATATATTCTTTTTCTGTTTTGTTCACAGTGTTTTCTATGCCCTTTGGTACTTGTACAACACACACAGGGGAAAATTAGCAACTAAAACTGCTAAGTGAATCAGTACAAGCGTAAGTGCAGTGAACTACTGTACGGACACACAGTCATAGATAAACTTTGTTTTAATTTAACCAAGATTTAACTGCAGTAAACTAAGATAATCTAACTTGTGAATAAGATGGTTTACAGTGTTGTTAATCCTTGCGCTTCCAGTTGCTCCACTTTGGTTTTCTGCCGTCTGGGTAGGCAGATCAGCAAACTCCGTTCTAGTGTATGGGCACGGTATTGCAACCACTTACCTCCCCCTAGTGACACTTTTTGAAAACGTTTTGAACTAGTCAGAATCTGCTGTAGAGACAGCCTGGTACGTTTCTATAGCACTGTGATCACCATCTGCTTAGCAATGTTACATACGCCTAGATTAGCAACTCTGAGAATCGTAACACCAACAATTGCCATATGTAAACGTTTTTAACTTTTTCATATCAGAATCATTCATAACTTTGAATTTCTGCATGAAGTTATATTAAGAGATCTACCTAAGTCTTTATTTTAGGCTTGTTTCCTTTACTCTTTTGTTTCCAAATATTGATCTTTCATAGCACTACTTTCTTGTCTTGTGAAAGAAGTCTAAATGCACTTGTTAAGACTCTACAAACTCAAGCTCTATGCATTAGTACTACAGCACGCATCAAAGCACTACTGAAGGCTGCAAGCAACTCAAGTCACGTAGTGAAAACTTCACATTCCAGAGCATTTGCTGAACCACAGTCTCCAACCATAGCGCGCTTCATGGTGAGACTAAGTACAGCCATACCTGCTAAAAGAGCTGAATCTGGAGCAGCTCTATCCAAGACTGCTTTCTTAGGTATAAAAACATATACACGTTTTTTTTTCTGTCTT
Source organism: Alectura lathami (assembly GCA_013399715.1). Taxonomy (NCBI): domain Eukaryota; kingdom Metazoa; phylum Chordata; class Aves; order Galliformes; family Megapodiidae; genus Alectura; species Alectura lathami. The sequence goes on from VXAV01010432.1 coordinate 494,425, forward strand.
ATTGTAGTTACAAGAATGCAAGATGTCGACTTCATGTAAATAGTCTCTGGCTGCAGGCCTGCCACCTGGAGGCACAGACCCCTTAAATGACTGTTCTCTGATTCTCATCACCTTTCCTGTGCCTTTTCAATCAGTCGCCACTTAAATCCCTTGTAACACCACCAGCAGCCACCCACCAGCAGCAGGACTAGTTAAGTATTCAAGTCAATGGGCAGGCCTACAAGTGTTACCTGCGAATGTGGCAGGTTACTGTCAGAGGCACGAATGATCTGTTAGGAAATGCAGGTTGAACACCCACATGTACAATGGGGCGTATGGGGCTGCCGCACCTCCTAACAGTCAGGAAAGAAATCTTTAACACAGAAACCACATTTATTAAAGCACGGACACTCACAGTGGCTATTTAATTCTAGGGGCAGAAATATCTAAGGCCACTCATGGCACAGTGGGCTTTCTGCTATCCTGGAAGACAAAAAAAAAGTGCACTGAAAAGAGATAATTCTGTCCAAAATCAGATGAAACCATGATCACAATTATTTAACATTTTAAAGTTCATGAAATCCACAGTCAGCTCTTTGTTTGCAGAACAATTATTCCTTTATAGTGTTAATCTTTAGCACACACTGCCTCATGACAGCAAATAAGAACAGAAATTTACAGACTGAGTCAATAAAGAAGAACCACTCTCGCCACACCACAGCAGTAAACATTGCCAGTGCTGAAGTCCTTACATCTTGTGGGCAGCCCCTAGGATGTTGCTCAATGTTCTCTCTTAAAAGGACCTTGGATGTTCGAAAGCAAGTAGGAACTCAGGTCTGGAAGGGAAATAAATGCATGTTCTGTAATATCAGTGGCTACTTCAAGGCATCAAGGATACAACGTGGCTGGCAAGATTTTTTCTTGGAGGCTTCTGTATCCTTGGGAAAAAAAATGTTACATAACAAGATGGAGATACTAAACTCCAAAAATTAACAAGAGAAAGGATCCTTAATTTGTCCTCTCTGGTCACAAATGGTTTCTGAAAAGGAAAAGACAGTTTGGCTTTAAATTAGCTGAATTCTGTTGACTACTACATGGGAAAGACCCTGTGTTTGGAAAAGTAAGTTATACCTTTTATTTTCCTACAAGCTGGAGAACTAATCTGGGATATTGTTTTACGCAGAATGCCCTAGGCCTAGATGATCCCTACTGATGTCAGCACACGCAGAACCAGTTTTTGCAGTAAAATGGCTGCTGCCTGAAAACACTGAGCAGAATATAGCAGTTGGTGCTAGAAACTCCCCATTACCACTTAGCCTGCTTGATGTCACAGAATCATAGAATCATAGAATGGCTTGGGCTGGAAGGGACCTCACAGATCATCTGGTTCCAACCCCCCTGCCCTGGACAGGGCTGCCAGCCACCAGCTCACCAGATCAAACTGCCCAGGAACCCATCCAGCCTGGCCTTGAGCACAGCCAGGGATGGGGCAGCCACAGCTTCTCTGGGCAGCCTGTGCCAGCGCCTCACCACTCTCTCAGGGAAGAATTTCTTCCTGATGTCCAACCTAAACCTCCCTCTTTCAGTTTTAGCCCATTCCCCCTTGTCCTACCATTATCCACCCGTGTAGAAAGTCAGTCCCCCTCCTGCCTGTAAGCTCCTTTCAAGTATTGGAAGGCTGCAGTGAGGTCTCCCTGCAGCCTTCTCTTTTCCAAGCTAAACAATCCCAACTCCCTCAACCTTTCCTCATAGGAGAGGTGCTTCAGTCCTCTGATGTCATCTGAACTGAGGAAAACTTTCCAGTATTACTCCTTTATACCTTCCTTGTATCAGAAAATGTGGCTGCAAGATGGCCTCTGCATTTCAAATCTCCTGGATGGCAGAGTATTCCACCATGCTGGTCTAGTGGGAGGTGTCCCTGCCCGTGGCAGGGGGCTGGAACTAGTCAATCTTTAAGGTCTCTTCCACCCCAAACCATTCTATGGTTCTATGTCGATTCTAACGAGCTCTCTTCTTCACAGGCCAGGATGATGCCTGATTTCTGCTTGATCAATTTAAACATGATGCACGACACATTCCAGACTCTGTCTTCTATATTACTGAGGATATTGAATTCATGTGATTAATTAGTTATATATCTAGGCAAATCTTACACAGTGTATTACCGCTTTTAGCTTAACATACTGATCTGACTTGACTTGTTGGTTATTGTGACCTTCTATCAACTATGAACTGGCTAGAAAAGGAAAAAAATATTAATTTCAAATTCTGCATGTCTGAAATTATGAAAAAATCCAATCTTCTTTCTTTACCTTACAAGACTGTGGCATTCTAAGAGAGACGGTAAGAATTCTGAGTTAATGAGTCTTTAAAGAAAGGTCAGGGAACTGATAACACAAATCTGACAACTAGAGGAAAAAGCCAAAAGCCAGACCAAACAAAATCAACAAGGATAATGAAAACAAGAGATCCAATGTTACCTAATGTGAGAAGCACAATGGCACCCATTATTGCCCCCCAAGATTCCACAGTCTAATAGAAAGGATTACCAAGTGCATGTGACACAGATGAAAAGTCTACTGTCACACAGTACCTGCAACAAGTATGCACGTTTCACACATTAATTCTTAGTTCAAGAACACAATGTGTTCCTGGGGTCCGTAAAATCTTTAAGAAAACTCTCCTTCTCACTGTTCAGAAACTTCACCCTTACTGCCGTATAGTCCAAACACCTTCCTCCAGGTTACCCCAGCTAATTGTTATTGAAATTTCAAGAGCACTGAATTCCCAAAGAACCTGAATAATTAAATCATAATTTAATGAGAGCTTGGACAGCGTCATAACATTGTGGAAACAAGGGGAGATTGGACACCCAAGCTAGTGCCAAATCAGTTAAAGAATACACCAGATTACCTTGATATAGCAGACATTTGCTATTTAAGACCAAGCCCTGTACTCCATTGAAAGCAGCTCTTCTGGAGCTAGACCACCATTCAGATAGTGTTGCAGCCCATGACAGATAAAGCTCAGGTGCCTGTGTCTAAAAATCAGACATCAAGCTAACCGAACGTACCTGGCAAGCAGCTTAAATGCATCTTACACTGTTTGCAGCGTAACAGCTTTCTACAGGTCAGCATATAACACTTTATCCACACATGCAACCTTTTCTATTCCACGCTAAACACAAGTTATTACAGACTCACATTATCCAGTAATTACCTTAGTGCCAAGCAGTCCCAAAAGCCATGCCATTGCTGTCCAGACTATCTGAAATGTCTGAGGGAAGTCAAATGAACTCTGATGCAAAAAACACATGAAAACATTGTTGTCTCCAGAAATGCTTTTCTGACCTTGCATGTTGAGAGGTGGTGGAGCCACACAGGTTACAGGTGAAGTTACACATGCTTCATTAATTCCCTGGGACAGCAGCCAAAGCCTGACCCTGTCCTGGAGTTGGTTTCTACCCTTTGTGCTTCATTTCTCAAAAACATCAAATGATGTTCGATGCCACCCGAGTATACTCTCCTCTGCATATGCGAGATAAAGGCCTGCTCAGCTTGTGACAGAAATGACAGAAGTTAGTGCCCCTTTACGTTGTTAAATACATATTGCCATGTTGCCATACTTGCACGTTATTATCCCAAGTCATCACTTGTTATTTGGACCGTCAGTATGCACAGTTTCTGGAAACTTACAAATAGCTACAAAGTTTGATGTTCAAACATCTTTTAAATCCCAGTTCCATGTATGCGCTGTTCTTGACAGTATTTTTTTTTTCCTGTTATTGTTCATTTTCTGCTCAGAGTTGATTTACATTTCAGACTTAGAAAGGATCCAAAATCAGGCTGGCAAGAAGAGTTTTGAATCTGTGATATTGAACAACGGATAGGATTTTTGCTGAAAAGTTGCCTTTACATTGATTCTACCGCTCAACAAGGAATAACTTTAATCTCTTTTTCATCCCCATATCCACAGGAATGGCAACAAGGCCAGCCTCCCATCCACAACACCATAAACAGTTGTATTTTATTTAATGAATATAAACCCATAAAGATGTTGGAAACATATAAGGAAGGGTGTGTGAAGGAAATCAATTATATATATATATATATTTCACCTTGAGAAACTTTTAATTTTGGACAACATACTTGCCTTCAGAAAGAACTGTGAGGTTCTTAAAAAAGAGACGTGAGATGCTAACCTATGTTGCTGTATAACTTCATGCTGGTAAGGCATCAATTTCCAGCTCTGCCTCATCAGTCGGAGACACAGAAAGCCTATTTGGAAAGCAGAAGTCTCGGGCTTGTATAGTTCCATTTGCTGTAAGAAAGAAGCTACTGACACACATGTGATGACATCTAGAGATTCAAGTGAGAATGGTTTAAGGCAAATAAAGTTTTAATATTTTATTCATAAACAGCAGAAAATGCAGCTTTTGTTTATCATAGTGCTGGGTGGGTGTAACATCAACTTGTACATGTCTAAATAACTTTTGCACATCTTCAATATAGTAGCCGCCATTCTGAAAATAACCTGACTGTACAGTGCCATACTCAAGGACACCACTCTGAGGAAGGTATGAGGATACAGAGCCGTGAGGCAGGAGCAGCAGGGGGATCTGAGGACTGCAGACAGCCACAGAGTATAATCGTAGTTACTGTTTTGTGCTGAGCCATCTGTTGCCTTGACTACACTGCCAGCAGTAGTTTAAACTAGAAGGTGTCTATACAAGCTACAAAAAAAAGGGTTACTTCTATGCTCTTTGGAAAGAACAGGACAGGACTTAAACTATATGGTAAGCACTGCAGATGGCCTTTTAACATCTGCCTTACCATGAATGAGTTTTATCACCACGGAACACACAATGCCCTTTGATTTCTATAACCAGAGGCTCTTTTGTTCCGTATCCTAGTGAGCCCATCCTGTTGTATTTGCTTTAAATGTTACTCCTGCATCTACATCAAGAGCCCATGAATACTTTTGTTCATAATCTCTGTTAGTCACCTATGTTATTTGTGCCTTTCTTTACAGTAGACAGTGGTCTAAAATAGGACATACACATATATGTATGTGTAAGTATTTTTGGTTGAAAGATGATCATCTAATGGGATGAATTACAGGTCTGTAGATGAAGATTTGAAATGGTGTTCCACAGAGTACTTTCCATCTTCTAGAACTCTTGAAATTCGCTGGAAAAAAAAAAAAAAAAAAAAAAGAGGAACAGAGTGGCATGTGTTAAAATCACTACTGCACTGCATTCAGTACTATGTATACCAACTTCTAGCTTGTGCCCTTACTCCGTGGCTAGAGAAAAAGGCATTGACCAAATCCTGCATATCTTAGATTGATTTCTCTATCCTGCAAAACCATAAACCTGTATTTAAACCTGTCCACGTGATTTCAGTGATACTGTGGAAGCACTATAGAAGTGGATTTAAGTGGATTTATTCCGTGCTTTTTCAGATTTGAAAAAGGGGACATTTTGTTCTTATTTTATATGCAGTTTAGGTTTGAATGTGTGTGGATGAGATCATGCTGAGAAGCTGTTACTCCTCAGTCTTAAAAGACCATTACCTGATAAAGTGAACATACGTGAATCCCTACAGGCTTCAAATGAAGAGTATTCTTGTTCCTATCAGAAATATGAGTATGAAAACATTTAACTGCTGATTACCCTAAATGTTGCTCTGTGCTTTCTGAAGGCACCCATGTATATATTTAAGACTGTGGGAACTAATGTATGAATATGAAACCGCCAGAAAAACAAACAAACAAACAAAAAATTAATCAGCACAGAGGTAACATGTAAAACACTATAGACGTCACAGAATTCTAAGGCACTATGCCTACCAATAGCCACCAGCATCTGTATGTTGTCCTCACACTATCTGAAAAAATAGGGTAACTTGAAAACTTTTGAATCTTGATAACTGCACTGAATACAGTTTTTTTTTTTTTTCTCTCAATCACAACATTAAATTCAATGTTTTTTAGTTTTGTGAAATTTCCACTCAAGTAAGAGAATAGTTTACTACACGGAATGAAGGCAAGCTGTTTTAAGTAACATTATTTACTCCAGTGCAATCCAATTTCTACTTTCTAATGATTATCTCTGACACCAGAAACTAACTCTGCAGGCTTTGCCATATATGCTTGCTCACCTTACTCTGATGCTAGTGAGAATTGCACAATGAAATCCAACTGAACAAGAAATAATTGCGCTCCTCTTTCACTACTGTGTCATGTAATTCAGAGAAAATGAGTGGGTCAGATGCGACCTCTTGCGGTACAGACGCAGAAGCGCACATCTGTGCCTGGTGTTAAACCTACCAAGTACATCCTGACTCCAGAAGGCACAGTCAGAGGCAAAGTTTTGCTTACCCATAAAGCTTCCACTCCTCTCTCTGATGAGAGCAGGATAAAAAGACAACAGTTTAACTTACCGTCTTGTCGTGTTTTAAAATGGCTTCATTTTCATAGCTTAGAATTTTTAGAAAGGTAAATTTTCATCATGAACACACAGAGCTTACCATTGTTTTAAATAACTGGTTCACTTTCTTTTTTTTGAAGGTTTTCTTATCACCATCTGAGGTGGAAGGAAACACTGGCTGACTCAGCCTATGTGATGCAATTGTTTCATCAGGTGCCACGGGGCTGACAGATAGAGTTAATCCTTAGAACAGAAACAGATAGGTTGCACAANAATAAAGTACTGCAATTATTAGAGAGAAACAAGACTTCTGTAATCCAACCATATTCCTCAGAAAACAAAAATAAGTAAATTTTTTCACATATTAACATTAAGCTTCATTGCATTGTAACTGAATAATGGAAAAATAAAATCAATGAATTTGATCAAAGTAGAAAAATAGACAAAGATATTAAAAAAAAAAGAAAAAGCAGTGCATCATGACAGTCTGGGTAGGAGACTACTGTTGTGTTGTACTAAATGTCTGTTACAGATATCTGTAAAGATAGGGACAAAGGGCGGGCTGGATGAAGTACAGGCTGAGAAACCGGACGTACTATGGAAGAAGAGTGGGGCAAAGGATACTGAAATTGTGCACCATTTTCTCTGTATGCTCTGGCCTAGAAATGAGTTTAACCTTTAGTTCCACTTCTCCCCTCTCTATTGCACAGATATCAGCCTTCGTAGCGGGCAGCTGTGTTACCTCATTTCCCCTTCCTCTTGCTGTGAAGGAGGCTTTTACAAGGTTCTTCTCTAGCATCAACAGCAGAAGCTGCCATCCCTACTACTGGGCAACCTTTGGCAGTGTGTTTCTTCCTGTTTCAAGCCCCCTGATACTGCACTGTAACTGAAGACCTGAGAAGGCCTTGCTTTTGCAAGTAAGGCCCTACAGATCAGGGAAAATGAATAAACCTTGCCTCTCTCAAGGCAGGGGGAATGTCCACACTATACAAGGAAGCAAAATCCAGAGCTCCAGAAATGACACTTTCAGAACTTGTATGTTACTACGAGGCAGGAGTGTTATCAAGCAATAGTAGCGGTCCAGCCTCACATGCGTAATACACACTTAAACTGTAAGCTTTGCCTCAGAGGCACAGAGCCACACAGAGAGAGCTACCTACTTCTGCTTGGAGCAAACCTCTCGGTGTTACACCAAGAAGTGCACAGTGCTCACTGTCTTAGCATAAGAAGCTTACCCGGAATAGTTGGCATTGAACGACTGACAGAGCTCATCTGCTTAAGGACAGATGTTTTCTGAGGTGCCACTGCATGTTCTGAGAGGTTGGTGTCACTCATGAACTCGTATTTCCTTGACAGCTGTTGAATAAAAACGTAATGTTATTAGTAATGAAGTGAGAAACAAGGAACAAAGCTGTAAGCAAAGTGATGTTTTGTGAAAAGCATATGAGAAAATAATTAAATTATTATGCTCAACCCTAGTTGTTTGTGGGACTGTTTGCTGAGTAAACATTAAAAGTAAGTAGAATTGATCCCATGTATAACACTATACGCTAGCTAAAATCATGCAAAGCCTGTGTAGACGATTTCTAATGAAATACTTCCAATTTGACAAAGAAAGCGTAGAAAAAAAACATTACAAAGGTAATTAGAAGACATTCTGTCATCTAGAACTGTACAACGGTGTTATTACCATGTTTGGAATAGTGCCATCAGCCAGCTCTGACTGTGTTTTGCAAAGTAAAATGAAGTTTTGAAAACATTTTTCCCTGTTGAATTAACGTAGCCAGCTTGGTTGCGTTACGGATTGTCACTATTTTCTGAAGCAAAAAATCCTGAAACCGAGTATGTAGTGAGACTCCTAGAGTTACATATATCTGGGTTTAATTTAGTCCAAGGGCAAAGGTGCTGCTTCAATTTTTATATTAATGCTTCTCAGAACATGCCCATGTGCTTTATTTGTCTTGTATGAGGACATGAGACAATCATGACAGTAAGTTTCACTGCAGTTCAGTGCTCAAAGACCAGAGATATGTCAGGTTGCAGGATCTGGCTAGAAATAAATCTTCCTTTGTTTCTGAAAATGTGTTTGCTTTACTGTAGCTTCCCTCAGTGTAACATGCACAAACATTTCAGCTCAAATACTACTTACAGCTCTGCTCTTCCACAAGTGATTTCTGTCTACGTAACTAAATTCTGGGCACAGTGTTCAAAGATCAGTATTTTATTCTGTCACAGCTTCACATTTCTGGTACTGCATGCTTTCATTAGGAGAGTGTCACGCTGCTTTGCAGTAAAAATAGAAAAATAAAAAGTTCAACCTTTCTCCCCCCTCAGAATACAGCCTCAGTATGCACTGAGGAAATTCGGCTGAAAAGTTTACATTGCATAAACCTTTAACCATAAACAATTGAAAACCTAAACCTGTTATATCTGTTTGCCTTTTGAAACGAATAACTACAGTCTGAACAGAATATACCTGCTGAATGGGGAAGCCATGAATATATTTAATGCACAGAATTTTTCCTGCTGAACTGCGCCTTCTAGAAAATGTCCAGACAGACCAATAACCCAGTTCAGAGGCTTTTCCTGCTCCATTCAAAATTTTCTCAACTGTGAAATCAAAGGTTGAACTTGATAGTGAATCAGCCAAAAGTCACACCATTTTGCAACGAGACAAGCTTTTTCCTCTGAGCTTGAGAAGGGACGTGTCAACGTACCCCTGTGATAGTAACTTTCTGCAGCACACCTTCCCTTTATCCTCTTAGGGATCTTTGAACTCATGGGCCAACAGAAAGAGTCAATACCTTTTCAGGCATGAATTTAACTGCTTGCCAGTTTTAAGTTCATATGTAAAGATACAACATCATTTCTAGTAAGACTTCGTTAAAACAGAAGAGCTATGAGTTCTAGCTATGGGCTAAAACTGAAAGAGGGGAGGTTTAGGTTGGGCATCAGGAAGAAATTCTCCACTGAGAGAGTGGTGAGGCGCTGGCACAGGCTGCCCAGAGAAGCTGTGGCTGCCCCATCCCTGGCTGTGTTCAAGGCCAGGCTGGATGGGTTCCTGGGCAGTTTGATCTGGTGAGCTGGTGGCTGGCAGCCCTGTCCAGGGCAGGGGGGTTGGAACTAGATGATCTCTGAGGTCCCTTCCAGCCCATGCCATTCTATGATCCTATGATTCTGTAAGAGCCATGAACCACAATCCTCATCTTCTGAAAGAATCTTAGCTTTCTATTCAATTCACTTTGCCTTTGATGATTCCTCCAAATTTGATCAAATGACTTGCACTCTTTTTCATGTAATTCAGCAGTCATGTAGTGCCTGACATTTTAATTTAGATAGGCCTTGTCTATCAAGAGGATATCTTTCAGATTTTTATTTTTTTTTTTACAGTGAAAAAAGAAAAGCCTCCTGTGGACTAAATGATTAAAAAATGTTCTGTGTAAGATACATAAGACATTCCAGTGATCTATTAGAGTGATAAAGGCTTTCACATGATCTATGAAGCGAGAGATGCCAGTGCTTCCAAACTTCAGTCTGGCACCATTTAAGGAACACTGTTTGCAATCTTGCAGTTTCCTAACAGCTGCATGTTCCATAACAAGGTACGAGAAGTACAGGACTCATCACTTTTCAAATAGCCCTGACTACAAGGAGCTGCTGTGAAATGTCAGCACAGTGAATTGCCTCTCCACAGGAAAGCTAGCTTAACCCTCACAGCGTAGTGCTCCACTTTAAGTTAAACAACCTTCAGAACTCTGCAGCTACAGGGCTGTGTTAGCTGTCATCATAAGGGCATTGAATCGATCTGATTTTTCCATTGATTTGTTCCTTCTCAGTGTCTTGCAAATTTCACTCACAGCAGGTCAGATCCTGCATATTTCCTTTCATGACAGCTAGAGTTCTGTAATACATGTTTTTTTTGCTAGGTCTTCTTCATATGGATTATAAAATATGACTAAATCAGTAACATACGCATTTCATATCGGAGATGGAAATATCAGGTGCCATCTTCTCATCAGCAAACACCACACTGCTTCTTTTTGTTCTTTTTTTGGACTTTCTCATCTTAACTTCAGGGTGAGGATTAATTTGTGGAGCATTCTCCTCTGATTCCGGTTTTACTGGCTTTGGTGGCACTGCTTCTAGATCAAAGCTGCAGGGGCAAAAGAAAAAAAAAGAAGTTGCTGAATGATATTCTAAAAGCCACTTGTATTCTGCCATCATTTCCCTGTGAAATATAAATGGAGGTCATATTTCCTTTGACTTTCTAAGCAGTTTTGCAGACCACTGGCAGAAAGTATGCGATGTGTTTCAGCTGGCAACTGCAGGTGATAATAAAGATGCCATCAGGAGGTATTACAATGTCTTAAAATGTTGCAAAGATTGCAAAATGTTAATATGTAGTGCAAATCTCTTTTGAAGGGTAGGAGAAGAACCTCATAGCATGTGATACTACACATCTTTGTTACAAAAAAACTCAAACCCTGGGAGTGTTTGAAATTAATTAAGTGGTGTTAAAACTAAACTGGCAGTCAAACATGCAAGAAGATAGGGGTATCTTGAGCAGATACACTTCTAAGTTAGCATCGTACACCTTTAGACCTTTGCTTTTTATAAGCCAACTTCTCAAAAAGAGAGATCAGGTGTCAAAAAAAATCACAGTCAGACACTGCACTATTTCATACATGCTCTGCTTATGAAGAAGCCGTGTGTGCCCAAGCACTCAAAACAACTTGTGGCTGAAAAAGCGAAATGAACACATCCTCTGCTGTCCTCTCAAACTCTAATACCTTTATATATTCCAGAGCTGCAGTTAAGAAAGCGTATTAGGCAAAACATTTCAGCAATAAATACAGAGTTCACTAAAAAGTTCCTCCTTCTCACTTGTACATTTACAAAGGCCTTCCTCTTCCTCTCCAGTTTTTACAAGAAAGAGATAGTAAGTTAAAGACAGTATTGGCTCAAAGAGAAAATTGCAAAAAACAAAACAAAATGAACAAACCAGATCTTTATGTTTTTCATTTAAGTTATAAAATACTTGTTTCCTGAAGGAGAAGTGTCTGAGTGAGTCTCAAGTGCATTTTGTCTATTATGGCTGAAATACCGTATCTTTAAGACTGGAGCTAAATTTTGGTATAGTCCGAAAAGACTGCAAGTAGGCTTTATCCTTGAATGCCTCTTTATTTTTCTAGTAAATCTTTTAGTGTCATCCCACAAAACTGGTTAGAACACAGGACTCAAAGAAATACCCTACTGTATTAATAACCAACCTTTCTGAAGCAATTTTGTTTGGAGTACCGCAGTCTGAATTCATGGAAGTCAGGGAAATGACTGACAACTGACGATAGGATCTCAGCATTGATCTTGGCCGGCCTACTCTCTTGTCATCAAAATCTGGCTGTGAGATGGAAAAGAGAAGCATATTCTATCAAGCAAGTTGGTGTGAACCTTATTTCATCCCTTTTCTCTAGGTATCTTTAGTTGGACCTTGCTAGAAGACAGCAGTCATGCTCTGTCTTCAATACAGCAGCCTCTGCCATCTCTGTATGATCACGCAGCCTTTCTGCATTGTATGTTTGCTGTTGGAGACAAAATTGGTATTTCCCTAGGCAGGTTTTTGAGCATTTCCCAGTGCATGCATACCAGAAATTACTTTTCCAGTCTACTTCAATTTATCTCAATTTAAACATATGAAGTACATTTTAAAAACATTTCATATTGAAGTGCAGGCTTTTTCATTTTTATTTTTTTCTGATTATCCAGAAAATATTGAAAAAGATCGTGAATAATTTTATATGCCAAATTCCCAAATATTTGGCTTCCAATGTCATTTGTATCAAGACTGATTTGCAGACTTGGACACATGTAGAGTTCCAAGTTTTTTTGTAGAGTTTTCATGCAAGAGTTTACGTGTTGCTCATCCTTTGAATGGCCTGAATCTTCCGATAAAAACAGTACCTGCATAACTTTTCCGTTTCTTTAAAAAAAAAAGCTCATGCCAGCTACCAAAGAGAATTAGACATAGTAAAATGGCAGTAGTGCCACTGTTCCCATATATTTCTCTTTGGTATCAGCTAGTATTTTCAGTGTTATACACGTCATAGGTTTTATTTCACAGCACAGCTAAAGTGGTTAGCACAGGGAGACCAACCTCAAATCAAAGCTCTAAGCTACTAAGAAAAATTACAAAGCAGATAAACACATGAATTTGCTTTTACTTCCCTATAAGGCAGAAAAAAAAAATGCCATTTTAAAAGAAATAAGAAAATAATCCAAATCTTTCAAAATGAGGAATGCTTGAGAGTTAACCCTCTGACCATAAAACTTAGGTCTTGTTACCTCCAGACCACAAGAAAAGACCCAGGAGCAAGAATTTAATACATACTTTCGTTTAGAAGAACAAGATGTGAATTAAGTAAAGAAAGCGTAGAAGAAAGGAGATAAAAAGGACAGCAGTACCAGTTCTCTGACTCCATATTGCTTCTCCACTTTAACTTTTAAATGCTTGAAACACTCCTCCATTCTGTCATGGAAAGGACGAAGATTATCGGAAACTCTTCTTTCGTGAATTTTAATTCCAGCCCCGAGGAAAGGTATCTTGAAGAGGGTAAAAAAGAAGGAAAAAAGTGAGAATATTAAGTGTGACAACCCCTCTAACTCAATTTAAATTACCTGCTAAATCAACTACGGAACTGCTACTGTGATGGATGGATTTATCAGCTGATAAGGAAATGATCAGGAGTGATGCTACTCCACAGTACTCTTTAGCAGCAAAGAGGCAAATTGGTTGGGAAGGGCTCTTGAAAGTGGACTTGCTCAGTCATAGTGACAGTTTTTTTCTGTCCTACACATTTTATGTTAATACCTTACAAGATTAAACACACTGTGAGCACTAAAAAAAATAAATGTTTAGACAACATGCTCATGAAGGTGCCTGCCACAGCCTCCAAGAAATACAGCAGGGATGAAAAATATCCAACTGGACTCTAGGCAAGCTGTTTCAAACTCCTCTCTTTCAAATGGAGGAATAAGTGACTGAGTAAGATTTAAACCAATTTACTGGGGGCTTAAGCATTGTGATCATTTTGACAATTGCTGCAGCAATTTATCACGTCAAAGTCTGGTTACTGAAAGGTGACCTCTTGAATTTACTCTGCAGATTTCCTTTGCATTCTGCACATCTCAAGAAAAATTCAGTAAGGTAATGCTTCAGTACAGAAATGAACAACTCCAGCCAGGAACAGAGGAGTTCTCACCAGCCAAGCTGACTACACTATTTTACCCCTGTGTTTTTATTTTTTTGAGCTCATCCTTCAGGATGAGGTCAGTGACAGGTAACCAAAGGGGTTAACATCTCTGATTTGTCCCACTAGATTTAAAAGAACGTGACGATATTTATAAAATAAATTACTAAAAATACAGATACCTACACCCTTAGAGGAAAACACATGATTAAAAAGGTTTAGGAAAAGGTATCTCTGTATCAGTTCATCAAATATATCCTTCCTCTTGAATTTCTTAAAAATCCTCCTCCTTTGCCAGAAGGAATAGCTCACTTACCAAACAGAAGAATGAAATAAACTGACAATGAAGTAAATATGATAGTAATAGTAATTTTCTAGCTTCTCTTCCCTAAAATTCCTTTCTTTGCTTTTATATTGCTACTAACATCTTTGCTATTGTATTAGTGTAATAATATTCAGTTAAAAACAAACAAAACAAAATTTAATCTTTGAAGATGATGAGTAGCACACTTTTCCAGGCTGTTTAAATAATAGTAAGTGTAGTCACAAAGACAAAATTTGTGGTGTTTCTCTTTAAAATATAAGGACATCTCGCTACTCTTCAGTCTTTGACAGTAGTCATTTATGAGATTTGTGCAACAGACTTGGCTACCCTTCGGCAGGTATCCTTTCCTAGCTGCTTTCCTACAGGCTTTTAGCTATTTCCCAGTAATGCTTTTTTTTTTCCTTTTTTT
>VXAV01010432.1:508873-526950 GCA_013399715.1 Alectura lathami
TTTTTTTTTTTTTTTTTTAAATCCACTTAAACTCCATGCATCCATTTTGTGTTCTGACCAGATAAATACAATTAAGGTTGTACACATCACTCCTCATTGACGTTACTGTATTTTATGGTAGTTCATTTCAATATACCTTTCAAAAACATGTTATTAAACCAAATCCATTATGGACAGATCTATTTGTCCTTTTTAAAGGGATTTACAGGGACAGATCCAAATTACTGTTTTACTTCTTAATGCCTCAAAGGCCAGTTTATAGCACTGCATCCACTGAGCACTTCTGATGTTCAGAAAGCGACTATACACAGAGCCAGAGCTGGACAATGATATAGGAGAAAGCTGTTAAGGCTGGTGACTCAAAGAAGCCACCGAACTGTGATGAATCAAAGTGAGACAGGAAGAAACATCAAAAACATTAAGAGGGCCACAAAAGATCCCTTTCCATTACAACTATTTGAAAGATTTATTTCAAGGCTGAAAGAGGAATAAACGGTTTATTCCTGCTGTTTCTGGTCCACCCTTTTAAAAGGATGGCATCGGATTAAACCAACAAGAAGGAATTTTTTTAATAGGTTAGGTAGTAAAAAGAAAGAGACATGGAACATAGGAATGAAATTTGTTGGGCCATGTACTTCTGCTAGTATGCACACTCTTTTACAGAGCAAACAGTCCTACTTTCTCATTTAAATCATCCGTGTTTCAAGAGATCTCAGAGTTAGAGGTTTGTTAACAAAGTACCTATGTGCAGAAGGTCAAGTCTCCTCTTACGGTGATTCATTATGCCATATATTGCTGACATAATTCCTGTTTGGACTTGATAATGCAAATAGAACTGATAATTTATGAGGCCATGTTTTTCTCTTTTCTGTTATAACAAATGCTTAGGGCAGGAAGAAGAGCCTTTTTTCCCTTGATTGTAGCAGAAAATAGTTTTTTGCTGCTACTCCCTCCCTCTCTGGGACAAAAGAACTTTGAACGTTGGTTAGCTTAAAAATAAAACAGGAAACAACCTCAGTACTTCTAGTATAGGCAGAATATTCTGCTTTCCCCTGGAGATAAAGTTTAAAAATATTTACTAATGGTCAGTCCATGCTATTTGTCACAAAAAAAGACACGTAGAAGTAATCTTGAAGGGTCATTGCGTGCGAAAATGTCCTGTAAGCAACTAGCGTTCTATAAAGATTTCTTCATATTTCTAATGCAAAACAAACAAACAAACAAGCCAATCCACCAAACAAACAAACAAACAAAACACAACAAAAAAGAACACGTAAAACACACAGCCACCTCCAGGAAAGAGCTGTTTCACAGGACAGTTTATGACGTTTGCGAATGCTTGTTTTCCCAGCAATTCGTGAACTCCTTAAGATTTCAGTCAAATATACAGGCCTGAGTTTGAAATCCCGACCATTTTAAGCATGAATGTAGCCTACTACATGTAGCTTTTGCCAAACCATCCCGAATGGTATGTTCTACAACGGACTTCAGTGCTCTTGCGGCCTACTGCTTTCCATAAAGACCCTAAGGAGCTGTTTGGGTAAGTTCCCTGGCTCTGGTCGCATTTCAGCTAACTCTTGAAGGGCACTGTAATAGTCCTCAGGAAATAAGACATGATTTTTGGAATCAAGCCATTTCTTCAGCTTAAGCACAGATTAAAAAAACCCTCAGGACAGGATAGCTTAGATCCTCAAGAGCATTTTAGCAACCACATGCTACATCAGGTGGTAGGGAATTATTGCTATGCTGTTTTGTCAGTGATCTTAGCGGGTTTGCAACGGAATACACACTTCCTGTTAGGCACATCAGAACTGAAGGGGCTTAAATCCTTTGTCCTTCTTAACAGAAATTATTCATATCTAAATAAGATAATAAATAAGTGGTCCTTTCACAACTCTATGTATTCTGAAACAACAGGTCTAGATCTAACCAGAATCTTATTCTTCTAACCCTCCCCACTTTGGCAAATGCTTGCATTCAGAAACAGCAAAAATGACACAATTCCCTAAATGATGCTATGTTCTCCTGCTAGAAAGTCACAGAAAATAATAATAATAATAGTAATAATAATAATAAAAATAAAATAAAAATAAAAAAAAACGAATAGCTGAGGAAGCCTCAGTTAACTGCTGACAGAAAGATGTTACCTGCCAAGCAATTAGATCTTTAAGTCTATTCAGCTTTTCTTGATCCTCTGGATGGTCTCTGATATATTCTTCTGTAAAGAAAGCCTTAGACAGACGAAAAACAATTCAGTCCACCATTTCAACAGATAAAAAGATCAGTGATTGCTCAGTGACTCCAGCTGGGTACCTTAATATTGGTCATTAAACAGAGACATATGCATGCTTCTTAGCCAGGTGCTGCTAGCAGTAATCCATTATTTGATTAGTTGAGAACTGAGATGCTCTTTTTTTGTTAAGATATTCATTCTTCATACAACACATCTCAGCTTGAGACACTTACTATGTAAAACAAATTCTTGTTTGCTTTTATTGCTTGTACTGAAACTAAACATTAATAAACCATCATTTTATTCAGGTACCCTATGCTAACGTTAGCCAATGCTATCCAAGAACACTGTCACGCATAAGCAGATATTGCATATCTACTACCTTTTTCTGAGCAAAGGATCCACCTGTCCTCCATCCCCAACCCTCAAAGTCTGAAAGAATAATATAGTTATTTGTCTGTGACTGCCAAATGCTTATATTTTAGGTCTAACATGGCGTAAGTCATAGTCCTCCAGAGTTCACGTGCTGACTGCAAGTATTTTGTGTGTGTGTGCATGTACATATCTATGCCATCCATTCAGCACGCCTGCAGTCCATCTGACATGCTGAGCCTGCGGAGCATGGCACACACTTTTCATCAGGAAATGGCAGGCAGAAATAATAAATCTCTACAGTTGTGGAGTAGCCCCAAACCAATTTCATCCTAAACCTTAATAAATTAGAATTCAAATAAAAATGAATATATGAGTTTTTCTCTCCTGCCTTTTTAAAAAACAAAAACAAAGTGGCTTTAGGGACATGTGTGCTACAGTTTAGTTCCTCAAGACATTCCATTTTCGATGTAAGGCAGAACAGTTTTTATTTGTGTTCCCATTTTTAACAAAAACTGCTCTGCAGAAAGGCTGCAGTTGCTGAGAAGCACTGATAACAATGTAACAGATAACCCACATCTAAATCCTACAGAGCTACTGCAGGATAAACTTGATTGTTTATTCCAGAGCAAACCTTTTGATGTGCGAGAGCCTTTTTCATTACATTTTGAAGGAAATATATAAATACATATCTATAAAATCTGTATGAAAACTCTCAAAACTGCTATTAATATGGAGCGTGTTATTCTCCCCATATCTGTTTTGTGTCTATGCTACTTTCTGCTTTGAAGGACTGCTGATCAGACGTGACCAGGATGTGAGGGGTTTTTAACTGCTGGAGTTGTGGCCTTCATATTCCCAGCCTAGCTTCCACTGCCACTTTTGAAAAAAGTGCATCGCCATCAGGTAGGACTAGGAAATCATATACCTGAATACGGTCTTTGCACTGACTTCAGAACTCCTACCTTCTCATACTTAGCGAAGCCACCCATAACAGCTGGATCAACAATGCCGTTCAGAAGCATCGAAAGCGGATTAATAGGAAGGTTCTCATCACTCTGGTATTGGTTAATCATCATCAGAATTTTTTCATTTGTCATGGACATAGTCTCAATAGCGTTCTCTAAAGGACTAATTGTAGTCTATGAAGAAATAAAAGATGAAAAATTCTTAGTAAATCTTTAAATAAAATACTGCTAACTTCATCTAGATAAATAAATGCAATTGCACATGTAGACATGTTAATTCACTTTTGAAAAAAAAAATTGCATACTTGCAGCTGAAAATCTTTCATTTGTAAGAATTCATTTTCTCAGCAGTTTCTATAACTTGGATTTCACCTGCATTTCAGTAATTATTACACAAAGGAACTTTAATTCAAGGACAACTGTTTGCACTATGTCTTTCTGACAGAGTAATCAAGTCATTTGCCACTGATTATGCCATTTAAGTCGTAAATATTTAGTGTATTTCAACGCATGGAAAGAGAATAAAGGGCTGAATAAAGGGCTAATTCTCTCATTTCCATGTTCTACACTAGAATTTGCATTAAGGATATCTTACCTATGTTTGTACAATGACAATTCCTAGGTACTTTCTTAAATGGCTCAGAAATCCAGCAACAGTGCTTGGTTTGACACCACCATTATCATATTCCAGGATGAGGTGTAAACAGTCTTTGTGCACATGGAAGCAGCGTGAAATGCTGCTTTAAGCGCTGAAGAGGTGCTGTGAAGAGGCTAACCCCAGAATGCACCAGCTGAAGCCAGAGCAGCAATCTGTCCTTGGGTGTACCTATATGCTGTTCTGGTTCTGATGCATTAAGTACCTCAAAAACAATGCAGACGAAATGCCTGAGTCTTGGCTCCTTCAGTGTCTGATTTAAACCAAGAAGTTAAGTGAGCCAGACCGGCTTTCTCTTCTAAAAGTTTTACGAGAAACTTGGAAGATGAGTTGCAGGTCAATAAAATGAACTCCAATATCACTGTAATAAAAGAAATACCTAACCTCGGGCAATAACTTCTAAGCGTGGTACATAGATAAAGTGGTCTTTTTAGTTTTATAAAACTGTATGTATATGAACAACTTTCTTAGAATTCCGCAAAACTATCGATTTGTTCAAATCTCTTAGGACTCGGTCCTAAGAGATTAAACTATTCTGTACATGAGAATTCATATAGATAGATATTTTAAGAGTTCTTAGCATGTTAATACACACCTGTGACATGGAGACAACCTCAAACCATCGTAAAATTCCAGGAAGTTTGTATGCTGTAACAAATGATGTTCTCTCAATCCACATAGACTATTAAAAAAAAGATATAAGGGAGAATCAGGATTTAAACTTTAATCTTGTCTGTCTTCTAAAATGTCAGACTGAAGATGGAAAACACATGCATATTTGTTTTTGCATAAAAAGACACTGCAAAATGAATTCAGCACAACTATTTGAACAAATCATTTTCTGATTTCAGATTAGGTCATCTTCAGACACTAAGCCTCCACAAAGCAGAGGAGAAAGAAAATTATCCTTCAGTCTTTTAGTATCTATTCCTTACTTTGCCAGCATGGATTGAATGGCCGTGACTAAATGACTTACTCTTATATTCCGTACCCAGATTGTACTTCCCCCCTCTACTTTCAAAATATATGTCTGCAATTAAAAGCAGTAATTGCCCTATAATAACTCTCTGCTGTTCTTTCCCTCTCCTCTCTTCTGAACAAGACTAGCTGTTAGTGCTTTAAAATGCCACTGCTTCATATACTCTACTGTCCCTTATTTTAGCAATGTCAGCTTAAATAAACTGCCAGTAGTGAGAAGTGTAACAATGAATGTAATGAACAAGTACTCCAGCCACACTAATTTCCACATATCTGGAGTGAGTGTGAACACTACCTCTTGTCATCGACAAGGAAGACATTAACTATTTAATTATTTGTACAACAATTTTAAAAAATATGTGTAAATAGTTTCAGAACTCTGCAGTTTGCAAAGAAAGCCAGTGCACATCCTGAATGCCGATAATACAGTGTAAAGCTGGGACGGCTGGGGTAGATTGGTGTTTGGGGCATTTAACAGTTGATAGGAAGCTCCTTACGTGAAACCATTGGCACTACTGGTCATCAGCATGCACATAATGGATTTTTTTTTTGTATATTTTTGAAATTCATGGGTGTTTACATCAGTATCCCACGAGGACAGCTATAGCCATACAGATCAGATGGCATGTTTTTCATAATGTAAACTACAAAATATCTGATTTTTTCTACATACTTGTAAAACCAAGGTACAGAAACTTACCTCATTTTTCTGTATGACACAGAAAAATAATTTATGGTGTTGTAGGTTTCTTAGAATATTTGAACAAGGAAGACTATTTCTCAGCATTACGCTGTTATGCGTGGCAATAAAAATGACACAGGCAGTACTCTAGTCTGTCAAGATTTCAAGGTACTGATGAAAGCGGACAACATACACATCTCACTGCCAAACTGGCAGCTGGCAAGTGTAAACTACAAGAGGCAAACCATTTGATACTTACTTACGTCATCATTTCATAATGAAAATCAGTACCTGAAAATGCTACAGCCTAATGCAAATGTGTTGAACATATTTAATTTCAAAATGCTTACCTGCAACTGAAGCAGTGCTGTAACACTAAGTACATAGGAATAACACCGAAATAGAGCCATCTCGTATCCATTTGGTTTTATCTTAAAGTTAGAGCTGCTGTAATGAGCAGTCTTAGACTAAGAAGGATCTAGATCAGAATTCAGTCACTCGTATCTACCAGGACTGTGTTACTCTCTGATTTGGTTACTTACAGCAAATTCATTTTCAGGGTCAACAGATCCTTTTCTGACAGGTCTTGAATAGTGGAACCGGTGGACATTGTTGGACTTATAAAAACTAAAAAAATTTAAAAAGAGTACTGTAAAAGACAGAATTCATATATTTATTTTTCTTGTTATCATAATGGAGTATTTCATCTTGAGTTAGTTATTATTTTAATTAAAAGAAAATTTAATGGTCAGAAAAAACACAACTGAAATTTCAGCAGACAACTACTTTAAGTCAGGGTCAACACAGAGTATTTTACATGTAGCATCTTTCAGCTTGTGACTGGGTGCACTTTCTAGGTATGATAATGATATAGGCTTCGGGGGGACCTGATAGTGGCCTTCCAGTACCTGAAGGGGTCCTACAGGAGAGCTGGGGAGGGACTCTTTAGAAGGGCATGGAGTGACAGGACAAGGGGTAATGGCCACAGACTGGAAGAGGGGGGATTTAGGCTGGATATCAGGAAGAAATTCTTTCCTGTGAGGGTGGTGAGACACTGGCACAGGTTGCCCAGAGAGGCTGTGGGTGCCCCCTCCCTGGCAGTGTTCAGGGCCAGGGTGGATGGGGCCCTGAGCAACCCGGTCTAGTGGGAGGTGTCCCTGCCCATGGCAGGGGGTTGGCACTAGATGACCTTTAAAGTCCTTTCCAACCCAAACCATTCTGTGTTTCTATGTTTCTATGATGAAGGTTTAGAAAATATCTTCATTTTCTTGTACTATTACTGTGGCATACTCTCTGCTTTTCTGCTAAAAGGAACATACTTTTAAAAAGCAATTGAGTGTACAGAAAGGATATATTCACTTGGACTGAAATACATGTTCTTTTTCATCCATGTACCATCACAAATCAGTTTAATCACTTCTAACAGTTCGGCTTACAATGCAGAGCAACAGTTATTCAATCAACTAAACATCTGAAGCTGTAAGTAATAATGTCTTGTGGCAGATAAGAAAATGCATATAAACACTTGCAGAGGGAGACATTAACATAAAGGAATATTGCAAATTCATGTTATGGACTATTCTACATAGTTACTGAACCATCTCAACCCCTGTGAGCATGCATTTCCACTTAACACATAACCACTTAGCCTTTAGCACCGGCTACAAATTTGTCTAAGTGTTCTGCTTGCCCACAGAAAATAACCTCTCTCTCTCTGGTTTCTAGTTTTTATGTTCAGTTTAAACCAAACGTCAAGTAAAAGTTAATTTTGCAGAGTAAAAAGTGACTCAGAAATATCTTACAGTAGAACCAAGCCATGTTGTGGAAGCCTGGGGAAACAGATTAATAGAAACTCCAAAGAGTTGAGTAATCTGAACTACTAAGATTATCTTCATCAATAAAGAAATTAAAAAAAGAGAATACTGCCATACCTAGGCAGACCACTTTATACA
Source organism: Alectura lathami (assembly GCA_013399715.1). Taxonomy (NCBI): domain Eukaryota; kingdom Metazoa; phylum Chordata; class Aves; order Galliformes; family Megapodiidae; genus Alectura; species Alectura lathami. The sequence continues at coordinate 516,714 of VXAV01010432.1, forward strand.
GTTCCATCTGGAAGGACAGGTATTTTAAAGCTTTTTGATAGAATAAATGCTTTGCCATCTACTTATGTAACTAACAATTAAGCGCCTAATAAAGTACACCCATAAAAATAAATCTTTCCTCTAAGGCCCGATTAAATTATCAGCTTGGCAGAATTCTGCAGCTGAGACAAGCAAGTATGAAATCTCCCATATGACAAAAGATTGTACTTTATGTGGAGCACTCCACTAAATAAATCTGTTATGAGTTCAAAATGTAGCTGGCATTGCTCTGAAATCTAGTCAAACACAAGTTTTGTGAACTTCTGATTTTAAAATGAATTCAATTTGAAATCGGGAACACAGTTTGTTTATTTATCTTCTACTACAAGATTTGTGTTTGTGTCTGTTTTATTTATTTTGACATGTGTGGGGGGGTCATTCTGTTTTTCCACTCTAAACCAATTGCAGTTTCAGGAAAGATTCTGCAAATTAGATTGCAGACAAAGCTGAAAGCTGGTTTAAATCCAACTGTGGAACAGTTAGGGATTAATTCATCTCAGCTGATTAAACAACAGGCCTTCAGTCCCTTTTTGGAAAGTCATAATACAAGTGTTGATAAAGAGTTCAGATTTGGATTGTGTTTGGCTAAGTGTGAAGGCATTGCAAAGCTTCTCTTGCATAAACAATGCAGCTGCCTCAGACTACCTGGAAAACTTTCAGCTTAAGATGCCTGTTTCAACTGATTTCAGTTAGGGAGATAAACCTTGCACTTTCACAAGGCACTGACAAGAATAGGGAGAAAATATGAGCTGCCTTAAATGACAGTGTTTGTACTTTTTGCTGCCCTTAAGTTACAAGCTAACAAATACTATCTTGAAATTTTCCATTGAGGTGCTAGTGATAAGCAACAGCTTTCATTGACCATGTTTGCAAACATAAAAACCCACGTTTTCTCCATCACCAGACTAAGAGTTCTCCTCTATTCCAATTGTTTTTTTCCTATGAAACTGCAAAATTTTGCCAGGCAGAATGGATTTGAAGCCAAAAATCTGACGTGCCTTAGGTCCATCAATACGCCAGTAGGTTCTGTATGCAGTTTTGGCATGACCTATTAGAAGGAGCCATCACTATTCAAATGTAGTCAAAACAGTTAGTTAGGAGTACAAAATACGTTGAACATGTTCTGCACTGAAGCAATAATTTGAGAGTTAGGCAATCAGTTCTCAAAATACTTTGGACAGTTCAGTTCCCTTATTTCTTTACATGGTCTTGACTGTAGTAACAATGGAAATAATTTTGCCATCAGATGTTTTGCACTTTGCACGGTAAGTCACAGCAAGGCTATATTGTACGATAGCCTTCAACTCAAACGCACTCATGGTGCCAGTCACCTCTGAGTCTCCTCTCCTCATCACCTGTATTTGAAGCTGTGCTGAAAACTCTGGAACTTGGACCCCAAGTACGGATTCCCCCATTCCCTGTAACCACATGCTATTCCTTAAGCATTAGATGTTCTTTCATGAAATGCCTAAGGAATACAGAAGTCAGTAAACTAAAACGATAGAAGCTCTAAGACTCCTTGGCAAATGGCTCTGTTCACAAAATAATCATTGTTAATTTAGGAGCATGGACTGAATTCAATTAGATTATCTATTGCAGAAATTCACTTACTTTATAATTTGATCCGGTACTGCCTTATTTTTGAATCTAGGCTGCTCCTCCAAGACTGGTTGCACTGTAAAACACTGTATGTCTGAAATTGTGAACATTAAGGTCATATCCATATGAAATACTGTACGCTCGGAAAGGAGAAAGACATCCTGATGAAAAATCTGCAGAGCCTGGAGTTTCATTTGTGGAGCTTTCTTGGCCAAAAAAAGGAAAAAAATTGCTAGTACTAACTAGCAAAAATATATTAACATTAACTTTGAACTGAGCATTTTTATGATTTGCTGAGCTTGAATATCTATAGCATAATTTATCACACTGACTCATTAATTAAATTGTAAAGCAAAGGCAACTTACAAAAATAACATCAACATCTGATGTAAAAAATGTCACTATTTAGCTTCAAGCATGAGCAATGTCATGATGTTTAGCATTTCATTTTCAAAATCTAATTTAGTAGCCCATCTACCTGAGATTTGCTTTTTCTGCAGAAGTGTTATGACTTAATCTGACTAATGCATTTGTAAATAAATATACCACATCCTTACATATTTCAGTATATTTAAATCTCACGCCCTCCAGGCAGATTATGTAGCTTTTTTCCTCAGGTAATACATCTCTTGCTACTCGCAAATAGACTTCAGAAATTTCTACTTTAAGAAAGGACTGAAGCATATGATCTTCAAAAAATGAAATTATTTAACACACAAAAAAAGAGATTTATTAAAACATGGCTCTCAAAATTAATGTATTATTTTGGACAAGCCTGTAATGCTCTGTACTTCAGTCCCTGGATTGTGCAGCGTTCCTTCTCCCCTCCAACAAGCTGCATGAGAATAAACTCAAGAGAGCATACAAAGCATTACAAAACTACCTTGAAAATTGATTAGGAAAATTCAACAAGTGAAAAAAAGGTCTGATACAATGAGCTGGTCTCATATCTGCTCAGCCAGTAATAATTTAAACCAGAACATGAAGAAAATGATGTGTGCAAACAACTGTTAGAGCACTTATAAACAATAATAATTTAGGGCATTCTAGAAGGTGGTTAATGTCTAGGGTGTGTCAATTTTCCTAGGAAAATTTCTGACAGTGACATAAGCCGTACTCATGTTGCCAAGAAATGTAGGTGATAAGCAAGTACAGTGCCAGACAGAACAATGTACAAGGAAGAAATCACAATATCAAGTCCCAAAAACTAGGCCTGTGAGGTAACAGATGAGTTGCGGCTCTGACCCTAGCCAATTCATATGTTCGTCACTGGTTTTGCCATGCGGAGACTGTAAAGTTAAGCCATGCACGAACTTGAACAAACAGTGAAAGAGACAAACGCCTTAGAACTGTGCACGAAACAGGATCAAACGTCTTAGGAACAATCCATAAGTAACATGCAGGACGTAAGTAAAACTGCAAACCGAATTGCCACAAGAATAAGCTTTCATCCCTTTTAGGAGCTGGTTGTTCCACACAACTCAACTCTTGCTAGAAATAGAGTTCTCCAAACCACTTTCATTCTGTTATCTCCTCTGTGTTCAAGGATACATTGACCAGGAGAGTTTTTCACATCCTCTCCAGGTGCTGAGGTGGTGTTCATCTTCTCTGCATTGGGAAACTGACTCATCAGCTGTGCCTGAAAATCCTCTCTCCTCTCATATTCCTTCCCACGATAGATGAATACTTTGTTCTGCAAGGAACAAATACCAGAGTCCTTGAGCTGCATGATGCTGCGGCAGACATTGCAGGTGAATGCTTACCAATACAAAGATGCAACAGCGTCTCTGAATTTTAAAATCAATGCTGCCAATACCTGAATATTAATCAACTGCGAAGATATCACCACTTTGACCAGGTGCTGAAGTACACCACTGACTTTCCAGAGTGATACTTTTAAGCTGTTAGAATGAAGATAAACTGGTAGAGTGTAATAAAATCAGAATGGACAGGGAAGTAAAGGACTCAAATTCCTTTTCTTCTTGTCGCTCAAGTAAAAGGATTTGCTTTCAGACGCATTCTGGGTCCACATTTCACAGCTTTCTAATAGTATAGAATAATAATATAGGCTTGCTCTGCTTGCTTCTTCTCCGTGGTGTTTGGAATGTCCTCATTTCCGCTAAGTGCCATAACAGCTGCCCATACCTAATTACAGAATATTGCTGCATTTGGCTCTCATACATCACTGTCACTTCCTGATGTACCTTCTTTCCACAACCAAACAAAGAGAAGGAAACAACCTAAACTCATCTTAAATTCTTACGTGTAAGAATTCAGATTCTGATCATGCATCTCAGCAGAACTAAATTCTGGTCAAATATTCCCGGTGACTCATTTGCATTAGTACAGTACAATTTTAGAAGCAGATTAAAATAAAATTTTAAAATAAAGAATTTAAACAGGTTTACCCTTAGAAATGTAGGGAATCCTTGTCCATAATATCCAACAGCAAAGTAGTCTGGTTTAGGCCTCAGAATTTTCATGATGTTTTCATAGAACTTTGCTTGTTGAATCTAAAGGCAAAACCAACCACAAAAATTACTTCCATTTTTTTTTTTAATTGCATTTTTCACCCTCTGCAATAGTACTAGAGCTTTCAGTTGATATGCAGGAGTTACCAGTTATCAGCTGTTAAGCAGTTAACATGTGCACGACACTGCTGTGGTACATTACATGTTGCTTACATTCATATGCAACTGCAATACTGAGCTAAACGTGCATGGCTTCCATCTCAATTATCTGAATTCTGAATCAGCTGCATCCTTAATTTACTAGTGTGGAAAGAATAAAAGTAAATACTGAAGTCATAATTTGCACTTTACATTTTCTAAGAGTAACTAATCATATCAGTGAAATAATACATTTGGAAAAATTCCACGCTTCAAATGTCCTCTGAGGTAAGAATCAACTCATGCTTTTGCTGTAGTATCGTGCTAAGGGCATCAGTGTAAACATTAAACATGTTTACCTGTAAACATTCCATCCGAATAAGGAAAGGGAAAGGGAAAAGAGTTTCATTTAATTTTACTGGTTTTATTTCCTATGTTGTATGAATGAGATGTGCAAAACTGCAATTTAAATGGAATTGGTGAAAACATCGCAAATTAAAAGGTAAAGACAAAACCAACATTTACTGAGAGGAAGATAAGCTTTCTTTTACACACTACACAGTTCAAGAATATAATGTTCTAATTCCTGTGGTTTTCTTGTGGAAAAATTCAGGGGTATCTGCTGAATGAGCTCAAAACATCTGGTAAAGATCATGCAAGTGTGGAATCTGAAGGGTGGAGGAAAAAAAAAAAAAAAAAGCATGCTGGGGTTTTCTTTTAGGATTAATTACTTGAAGTGTGCTTTTTTTGAACACAAAGCAGCACAAAGGCCTCAAAAGCCTGTTCCATCACTTCTATACATCACCTTTATGGAGCACGAAAAGAGAACATGCTTATCTCATCCATAGGATGAGATTCCAAAATATTGTCAGAAGTGTCCATGCAACTTTTATAAATAGCTTTCCGTGAATCTCCCCCACTGAAATTTTACAATACAACAAAGCAACTCTGAAAAATTAATTAAAAATCACTTGTAGACTGCAAGCTCATAAAGCAGCTGTCTTTTTGTTAGCTCTAAACTACTAATTTCTGTGATGAAAATAGTTTGAAGATTTTCCATTGTAAGATTTGTATATAGTCTTACCAGATTTTGACTTAGAAGCTCATAGTCAAAAACTTCCTTTTCATACTGCTCTGCAAGTTCTTTGCATAACGATATGGCTTCTTCCCACATCTGCAATGTAACCACATACTTAAAAAGTAAGTGCAGTACTAACAAACATGTCTTTAAAACATCACTGTTTAACTGCAGTCGTATTGAGTATGCTGTCTTTGAATTGCAGCCATTTATTAACTGCGCATTTAGAGTGGAATACCCAAGTAACCATAAACTTTAGAAAAACAGATTAATGTAGGGAATAAAAGTGTTTTATGGTTCATTACAGGAAGGAATAAGTAAACTACTTTTTTTCTTATAATAATGTTACCAAAATTCACCCAATCTTTCAGATACAATAAACAACAACAGTAAAACACCAAGGTACCTAACACCTAGAATATACTCCAAGCACAGGAGCAGGGTATGTGGCAGGGCCACTCTTTAAAACAAACATTTCAATTTACAAAAAATTTCTGAAACATACATATTCATAGGTAGCCTGCCATTATGACAGCTCTCCTCGTTAGCTGAAAAATTGGAAGGCTTACACTTAAATTACCACTTGCTCAGAACAACAGCTGGTTTCTTTCCACACTACTTAGCAGCTACCTCTGAAAATTACCTAAGGAGTTACAGAACTGCAATGGAAGAGTACGACATTTTTTCTCATCTGCTAAAGGCACTCCTGGTGTACAGCACAAAAGTTGTCCTAAAACAAACAGAAATTCCCTCTCGAGCATATTTCTCAAATTCTGCAAGTCTGTTGATTTGGAACGAAGGAGACAAAACTGTTTTTCTGAGCCTAATTCTTTGCCGATGTAAGTTTACTAGCGGTCATATGCATTATGGCCATTTTTACAGGGTGCTCAGTACCCCTAGGCTCGGTAGTTCTGAACCTGAGAGGTGCTCTCAGCTGCCAGCAAACCTGCTCTGCGATATCTCAAGAAAACTGTGGGGACTGCTACATCGCAGTTATTTCATATGCCTACAAAAAACACACGAAGTGATGTTAAACGGCACTACCTTTCCTGCACAGTGCTGAAGCACTAAAAACCCCTACCTGCTGAGTTAAAGGACGGATTTCTGAGGGGGTGTTATGGTGTCACTTTGCAAGAAGCAGAAATGAGTTGCCTTTCCCTCATGCCCTTGCTTACAGCTAAACACGGCATAATGGCTTGAAGTCCTTGTTGGGTCATAAGATTAACTGGGCAGCATGTTTTCCTTGCTTGCTTTATTATTTGGGGGAGGGTAGCCTCGGTTCTACAAGGAATTTTATTAACAGATTTCAAAGAAACTGAATCAGATCCTGGTGCTGTACATCAAACTACCGCATTTTTAATTTTAGGATAGAATTCTTAGATTTCTCTGAAAATATGTAAAAATATGTCCAGTTGGAACTGTCTGTTTTCTTGGGAGGCAATGAATAGTTTAGAAATACAATCTGCAGTTCTTATTCTTTTCCTAGTAAAGGAAAGTACATTCAACATCTATTATTTTATTACTGCCTGCAGAGATACTTGTGATCACTGACCTCTTTCTTTGCAAATGTGGTTATTGAAAGAACATGTTCATATAGAACAGATGTACCCTGTGAATAAGCCTTCAGGACACAGTTTTTACTTGACCCACATTTCACAAAAGGATTTCCTGCATAATAATGAAACAAACATTTTCTACAGAGAATATTCATTAAATGTTACCATACGAAGTAGCACAGTAAGAAGAGATTTGTTGAGGGAGAGGACTCTACAACTCTACCTTTCCTTTGTCAAAGTATTCTATGATCTTCTCGTACAAATTCTCTTTCAAGTGTCGGTAAGTCTGTGAACACTGGAACTCTGTTGACATGACTTGGGGTGCACATTGCTCATCTGACCACTGAGGATAAAAACACATTAAAAAAAAAAAAAAAAAAAAAAAAAACCACCCTGTTTTGGGATTTCAACATTTTCCCCCTCANTGGAGTTCAACATCTTTCCCATCAGCCCCCACCAAATCTGGGCTATTCCAAGTTGGTTTTCCCCCCCAGTCTTTTTTATCCTTACACAAAGATACTGGGAAAGACACTGGGAACATTTTCAGCACTTCTCCCAACAACACTATTTCATGCGACAAACAGGGCTAGACAGAACATTTTTAAAACCATTTTCCTCTCTGCTCCTCATCCCAAGAGGCTGGATAAAAATCCAAGCAAGCAAATGAAGCAAATTGGTTCATTTTATTTCAGAAGTGTCATCTTGACTGGTTTTTTTTTGTATTAAAATATACGCACATAATATGATCTTTACACAAATACATAAAATATACCTTGTATTTTTTCATGAGAATAATTACGATATATGACCTAATGAAGCAGAATTTGGCAGTGTGGCACATACTATTTAAAATGGAAAGTCTGATGTCCTCTTGTGATAAGTGGAAGAAAATGTGATTAATTTTGATAATTGTTATATTTGGGACAAATGAAAAACACAAGGAAGCTAAATGATTCAGAATTTTCACACAACGTTCTCACTATTAAGTAAAACATTTAGTTTTACCAACATGTGACACTGAACCATTTATTGTTAAAAAAATTCAACATTAAATGTTGAAATATTTATTGAGTTTAGGGAAATCTAACCTTCAAGAGCCATGTATGGAGTAGAAGAGTATAGGCAGCTTCTGTGTAATTCTCACAGTCTAAATGAAGATCTCGCAATTTATACAAGTATCTGTTAGAGCAGAGAACAAGAGTTAGTCTAGGTGCTGAAATGACGTGAATTCCACATGTTAACTACTCAATATAAACTCTAGATAATTGGAACTTGAAAGATGTTGTGCAGTCAGTACCCAAAGAGTCTTCAAGGACACTGTGAGAGAGGTTAAAGCAGGGCACATTTGTTGAGACTTTCCTGTGTCCTCCTTTTGTGCACAACATTGTGAGAAGGAGCTAACCTGCTGTGAATTACTGTTAACTCCACCTCTAGGAGGAGGAAGAACTACTGACTCCAGCTTCAGTCAGACCTCTGCATCCATTATTTCTGGACTGTTACTGTCAGTTTTGTGCCCCTCAATACAAGAAGGATATTGAGCTGCTCAAGCATGTGCAGATAAAAGCAATATAGCTGTCGAAGGGACTAGAAAATGAGATGTATGAGCAGTGGCTGAGGGAACTGGGTTTGTTTAGTCTGGAGAAAAGGAGACTGAGGAGAGGCCTCATCACTCTCTACGACGACACAAAAAGAGGCTGCAGCAAGGAGGTGTCTTTTCTCAGGTGACAAGTGATAGGACATGAGGAAATGGCCTTGAGTTGTGCCAAGGGAGGTTTAGTTTGGATGTTAGGAAGAATTTCATCATCAAGAGGGTGGTCATGCATTGGAACAGGCTGCCCAGGGTGGTGGTGGAGTCCCCATCCCTGGAGGTATTGAAGAGACGTGTGGATGGGGCACTGAGAGATGCAGTTTAGTGATGGGACTCGGTAGATCACATGAATAGCTGGACTTGGTGATCTTGAAGACCCAACCTACATGCTTCTGTGATTCTATAATAGGAATTGTTGCCTTTCACTGTAGCAGTTTTTCACGGTAGCAGACTGCACATAAATACATTGCCATGTAAATGTAAGCACAACAGGCAAGGGAGAAAAGGGATAACACTGGCCTAGAAAGACAAAGCAGCTCCCAGTACAACTTGGCAAGGTGGTAGGGGCAAAAGGGCTGCTTTCTATTGCTAGTGTTCTCCTTAATCCTTAGAGCAGCATTGCTGGCATCATCCCAGCCATTGCCCACCAGATGACTTAAGCCACGTCTCTTCCACCAGCCAGAGAGAAAAACGCATTCCAGCCCCTTAGAGAGAACATGGGTTTTGACACAGAAACTCTTACATGCCCTGATGAAGAATTTCGGGGTGTTACTTTTCCCAGATGTTGATCCTAGTTAAAATGTGCCCTCCTCAGCAAAACCTTTCAGAGGGAACACTGTCCCCATCCACTCCAGCTCATAGCTCCACATGTAGCTGTGGAGCACCTTCAGTGCTCAGCTCGGCTGAGATGCTGGTCTTTGTACTGCAGTAGCTAAGATGGAGATGGTTCTGCAGATTTTGCAGAATAAGAAAGGAAGGAAATAGTGAATTCTGAACAGAAGATTTGCTATAGCTCATGGGCAAAATCTTTGGAGACAGTAAGAGGCCATGTCATACAAGAAAGAATTTACCAGGATGGCTATAGCTCTCAGAGAAAAATGCTTTACTAGCAATTCTGCATTGCATGTAGTGTTGCATATTTAAAGGGACTTGGCAGACTGCACAGCTCTAGAGAACTTGTTTTTTCATGTCATTGTAAATGTATGATACAGCCTCCACCAAACCTCAAGTCTACCTACATTTTCTTTATTTTAAAAAATTAACAATATTGAGTGATTTGATCAACTAGAAGTTATTGCCTGGGGAAAAAAACACAGTTTAAAAATACACCTGATAAACTCCAAATTGCTGAAGACTAAGCAAGCAATGGATTAAAAATATAAATGTGGCCAGGGCTAAAGCAGAGTCGTTGTGGTTGGTAAACTACCATTAAGTAATAGAAATTCAGGTACAATGATGAAAGCAGAATTTTAAAGAGAATATTATTGTCCTCTCCAAATCAGATCCAACAGAGCATCCACCATACCTGATATACATTCCTTCACGGTTAATGTCCTTGTAGAAGTTCTAGGGACACAAACATTTAAAAGTTATTTCCTAACCTCTTTGTTTAAAACACAACATAAAAACATTTATGCTAACATACTGCTTTATTTGCTGGTTGGACAGTGCAAGAAATATATCATAAACAAACTATCTTAAGTTTAAACTTGACCCTACTGCTACTTCAATTAATATTTTATTTAGTTCTTAGTGTTGTTACTATACA
>VXAV01010433.1:7062-17850 GCA_013399715.1 Alectura lathami
GGAATTACTGTATGAAACTCAAGATTTTCAGAGTGAAGGGTAAATTAATTATTCTGTCTTTACCTCTAGAAAAAGAAAGTGCTAGTCTCTTTAACTCCAAGATTTTGGATCCCCTACCACAAATCATTGTGTTTTTCAAGTTTGATCTATACAGAAAACACGAAGTACAGTGTGTAAATTATGTCAAATTTTGCCTTTTTTTTTTTTTCATTTTTCAGTGTGAAAAAGTAACTCTGTGTGTGAAAATTAACTGCTGCCAGAAACTCACTTTATGGAAGTGATCAAAATGAGTAATTCTCTGTCTAATAGATTTGCTTCAAGATTGGAAGAAAATTGAGGCAAGAAAGCAGTATGCAGAGAGTTTTCCAAGGATTTAAGGTTAAATAAGACACCATCCTCCAGAAGTCTAATGAATGACAAGTAAGAAATCAAGACCTTGAGACACAGGAAAAAGTCAGACTTTTACAGTAACGGAGGAAGTTTTAAAGAGAGTTGTAATGGAAGTGAACCAATGTTTTTTTCTGTGCATAACAGTGTCAGTTTCTAACCCTCAATACAAAGCAACCTATGTGAAATCAGTGTAATTATTGGTGAAAGGAAGATGACAATTTATTGGTGATAATTTTCCCATATTAAACTTATTTTTAAATTATCTTTAAATGATGTGTAAAGTGTGAATCAAATGGTGACATAATTTAGAATGCCGGTTGTGGGAGGGTGGTGCAGAGCCAGAAATATTTAATCGCATCTTTCCCTCTCATTACTCTTGCAACTCCAACCCAGCCCTGTGACTTGACTCTCACAGAACCTTAGCTTGTTCACCAAAGAGCATCTCTGTCCCCTGTCACCCTAAAGCATGACCTGAGACAAGAAGAGAGTTCTACTTTTGTGTGACTTAAAAAGGGGAGTAGAGGAAAGAGGGCAACAAAGGCACACTATTGCTGGAGCATGGTTCATGTGATATAATACGGGTTTGTCCATGTGATGCTTGTCCAGCAAAGCTATGTATTTAACTTCCACTTCTGTTTCTTCCATATTCCCCTTTCAGACCCACCATTCTTCAGGAAAAACAGAGTTTAACGTTGTGCATGGTCAGTACCTGATGCAGTCTGCAACCAGTCCTGTTTGGGATACCCAGGTGATAGTGCAGTCAACACTTTTTGGACCCTAAGGATGATACAGAAGTAAAGCAACACAACGGCTTTTCCAAATTCATTGTTTTGTGATGTTTTCATAACAAACAAAGTTCTCATAACAAGTGAGTTGCTGATGTAATGTACTTAGTTATGGTCCTCTGAGGAGAGAGGGTTATAAACAAAAGGCATTAAGGAAAGAAAGTGGTGCCCAGGTCAGAAGGCAGAGGAATAAATATGGCACTATGTGTCCAGGATCACAAACTTAACAAACCAGAAAATGGAAAACCATTGAGAAACAACAGGTCTTTGAAAGAAGAGTGATAGAACTCAGCAGATCTGGGGCAAAGAAGAAGTTTCTTCATAGAACCCAATTATCAAGTCAGTTGGAGGTATGTTGCACAGTTTATTCACCATCTGATGCTGTGGAGCATACAGAACTTTTCCTTGCTCCACTTTCCTCACATTTTATGTCCTGTATAACCCTATTAATTCCAATGAAGTTATGTCATTGTAAAAATGCATCTGTAGTAAATTTTACTCAGTCTAATAACTGTCGCTGCCCTTGCAAACCACTTATTTTTGCATTTCACTTGACTGATGTAGATGTTTGTGTTAAGTAACTTTATACAGAAAAATCTCACTATCAGACATTTGATCATTCGAACATTCCTACATTTTAGCATTAAACGCTTGAGGTAAAAGATACCCAATTTAAATGTAAGTAATAGTACGGCTTAAGAATTCAAGTTTAAAAACTATCCTGCCAAGAGCTGAAATAAAGAGCAAGGGAGATAAACCTGCTCTGATCACCTGTCCTCTTTACTCCTTTTCCCCGCTGGGACAAGGATGTCTTCTGAATGTGCAGAATCCATGCAACATTTGGAAAGATGTTCTCACCCATCAGTATAACAAGAAAGACATCTTTTCCATTAAAAAAAATAGCAATAAAGTAAAATATTCAAGGTGGTTATAAGGATGAATTTAAAGGAGATGGGTTAGAAGATCCAAAATTCCTCTTTGTGCACTATCTTATGTGGCCTGCAGATCACTACTTCACTAGATGTGATTGTGCAATACTTTGCAGCATTTTATAGCCAAGCCTTTGGCATCACAGAGTTATCTGCTTCTGTTTTATCTCAAGTTTTTAAGAGTTATGGGTCTAGAAATAGCATTTTATCACTTTCTTTTTCTGGATCACCTGCAACAGTCACTGGAATATGTTCTACCAAACGAATTATTCACTTTTTTTAGGAGCTGTGGGTGTGTTCAGCGTTTTGGTCTCAAAATCTCTGCTCCTTGCAGTGACTGTCATTTGTCTCCTGATAGCTGAAATACCTTTTGTCTAGCTCAGCTTAACAGGATTTCTCAGAAATATTGAGGAGAAATGTAATGGCTTGAGAAACACAGAAGGGAAGACTAAGTGACCAAATAATCTTGTTTGGATATTGGCTCTACAAAACTAACAGAAGAAAGCAGATAACTTAATTTCTAACAGCAAGAGAAGTTCTGTCTGCTCACCTGTGAAAATCCTTTCCCGCCTGACAGAGCAATCCTTTTTCTGCATGGCCTGGATTTGGTTGGCACTAATCAGGCTCTTACGGTGAACTATTTAAACGCAAATGAAGTTTAAAGGTTCCATAATGTCTCATTTCAAGATGGATCTTTATGATTAGAATAATAAATTATCCCAAGCATCCCCACACGCTGCAAGTTTATCATGCCTGTTTAACATGTCTGAAGAGATTTCACAGTGCAGATATTTTGCAGCTTCTCTTTTCATCTCGAAGAGAAACAATTACAATATGCTCATGCTCCTGCCATCCAATTACTTCTGCTTTGCTTTCCACTGTGATTTGCTGATAACATGGGCTGGAGAAGATCTAAGTGAAAATGAAAAGCTGATTTTTCACCAAGTATTTACAATGTTGGTGTCAACAACAAGAGTTTTCTGCAGCTAATGTATCACTAACCTAAGCCTAAGAATGATTCTCACTGAGGTTAAGAAAGCAGAATGTGAAACGGCAGATGAAATCCTTGATTAAGGCCCAGAGTCAATGGTGGAGGCCACTTCTATTAAAGAAGAGGAAATTGGAACAGCATCTTCACTCAGTCTCTGAGAGTGTTTCTTCAGTTTTGGTAGCAACAGCTGTGGTGAAGTCGTACAGTAATGAGACAAGAACACATCTGGCAAGTCTCTTTTCTCACATAGTCACAGCAGCGAGGCACATTTCCACCGCAGTCCCACTGTATTTTTGGGGTCAGCGCTTTTGGAAATCCAGCCAGAGTCACAGAGGAGTACTAAGGAGCAAGAATCACTGAACATTCCTCTTCCTAACTCAGGAAAGGGAACTCCTGGGCTCCATGTGGAGCCAGCAATGCAAGACCACCTGCCTGGTTAGGCTGTGGTAACTGAACACATGAGCAGATGCTCACTCACTATTTCTACCACCTACATACTGAGACAACCTGTCTGGGAGACCTGGCTTGGACTTGAGCAGTGAGTCTTCAGGTAGTGCATCATAACTGTCTGAAAGCATCTGAGACAGCACAGTAGATGCTGACTTTTACAGGGCTACTATAGTCAGCATCTGTGCACCATTAAGTGCAGGATTTTTATATTGTCCTGAAAATATTAAACTCTTTAATTTAGTTTCAGATCTGCTCTCCAGTCTAAAGTTCCACAGCAAAAAATTCTACAGGCTGACTGCACTGAAGGGGGAAGAGTATTTTTATTTGTTTTAAATTTACCTACTATTTATTTTACCATATGAGCCCCAGTTCTCATGTCACTGCATAGTGTAAAGAGAACGAATGATCAGCTTTTCTTATACCATTCATCATCTTAAATAGGCCAATTAAGCTCATGTAATTATCCTTCTTTCCAAGTTAAATAATCCAAGTCTTTGCAGCTTCTCAAATGGAAAGTCCATCATGCCTTCAACCCATTGAAAATTATGTGGTGTTAATTTAAAACATGGCCACTTGTAACATGTGTGTCTATGCCTAAATCTAGTGATGCTATGCTTGTCAGCTAATTAAACATGTGTAATGCAGAAAACACTACTCCAACATTTTGTTCCCACGTCCACTAATGAAGAGGCAGTGAAGTTCTGGGTTGTAAAAACTATTTCTATGTGCTGAAGGTGGTCTAACACCTTCCAGAAGGCTAGGAGCCACAGATACTTACAAAATAGTGAGTACGTTTTACTCTCTGACCTCTGACAGGGGGCTCTTTGGATACATCCACACTACCCTGTACCCCTGCCAGAGTTTCCCATTGCACTGGTGCAGTCGCAGATAGAGGAAACTTCAGTTATTTCTGCAGTTCAAATAATGTCGAGGGTCCCCAGCTGAGATCAAGGCTCCATTGTGCTTGCAATTGTATAAACACTTACTTACAGACAGGCCCTGCCCTAAAGGTCTTACAGTCTAAATAGGAAAGACGGATAAAGGCTGGGAGAGAAAATAAATGTGGAGTGACTTGCGCAGCTGCTGAGACAGCTGCTTTTGGAGGGAGCAGGGAACAGGACCCTGTTTGGAAGGGCTTGGGCCAGCGTTTTGCTACTAGGCTGCATTGTGTGGCTGAGCCTTTGCCATTAAAGGCCCTTGTGGAAGCAGACGATTTAACGATGGCATCTTGAAAGTACCTGTTCAGGGGAAAGCTTTGGAAACAGGGAAATTAATATACAAATAATTACTTGGCAGCATGGCACCCTTATGCTGTATCCGCTGCTGTAGTGGGAGGCAGTGCAGTTGTTTCAGAGAAGAGTTTGTGTGGGAAAAGACATGCTGAAAGAAATGCGATGTCTCCCATGTACACAGGTAAATGTTTTATGTTAAACACAGAATTCAGGTTGCATGAAAACTTTGGAGAACTTCTGAGCAAATGAGCACTACTAACTCACTTAGCAACAAAATCAAAAATTAAATAATTTTTTCTTTAACCAGAAATCTTAGGAATGATTAAATCTGAACACAAACTATATTACCTCCTTCCACTTGACTGTGAAAGATCCCTGGCCCTATGTGTTGAATCAAATACCATGTCATCTCACAGATGACACAAAATTTGACTGATAAATTAAAAGAAATGGAGGGAAATCTGTAAGCCAGGAGGTCTCGCTGCCAGGAATACTTACAACATCACTCCCTGTATTCTTTCCTTGTCAGACTAATGCCTCTGCTACAAGCTCCTGAAAACAACTGGACAATCTTGCTTGCCCACATCTGGTATCCAGGTAACAGGTAATTTTCACCACTATGAGTTCTTTGTCTTTCCCATGCAGTTTTGTAAGCACTAGTGAAATCTTTCTCTTATTCAAGGCTGATAAATTCGACCAGATTTCTCCCCCGTGAATACGTTGCTCCTTCATACATGCCATATCCTATTCACTTTGCCAACCACAGACTGGCTGCACAGAATTTAAGGCAGCTGTGCCCAGCTGTGGCCAGTTTTCCAGTGCCCCAGGTAGACCTCCCAATGTGGGCATCTCTGCTGGACAGACCAGACCTGCCAGGGTGCTACCATGTCTGGTGCTTTCTACCTGTTGCTTTCCAGTCAGTCCTCATTTGAGGTGTTTTGCTGGCTGACTGAATTTCTGAGGGGCAAAGCAGCATAGCAGCCATAAGGTTTGCTGTGATCTCTGCAGAAAATTCCCCCTTCTGAGATTCTTTGCCACCCTCTGGCTCACAGCCACTTCAAGAGACTGTCCCCTCTCTTTGAGATGAAAGTGACTGGTCCAGCTCCTACTTCAATAGATGGTAAGATTTTCTGCTTTTGTGCACTGTTTGGGTCTCTGCTTCATGCTCTCCCACTCTAAGCACCTATCAGCAAACCAGACAGCCTCACTTGCCACTTCCTCACCAGTGGCACAGGAGGAACATCTTCCATGAACTGCAATACTTCCTAGCTAGCAGGTACACAGCCCAACAAGAGCGTAGATTTATGATGCATATAAGATAGATGCATACATAAATATGTGATGCACATAAGATCTTGGACCCATATTCACATTCCTCTTTGTCTAGCAAGGCATCCAAGACTGGCACACTCTTGGCACAAAGACCTATGCTTGGTGGCAAAGGATAGGTGAAATGATGCCAGCCTTGGGAAAGATCCTGGTAGGCCAGCTTTGTTCCATTGCTGCTAGACCAAAGGGCCCTCTTTTTGCTGAGACAATGTGAAAACCCTCAGAAACAAGTATTGTGCCAGCATAGTTGTGAAAACCACATAGAACAGCATATCTATGTCTACAACAGGACTTTGTTGGCAAAAATTCATTGACTGGGTACATCTGTTTTTTTGTGCTCTTCGCCAAAGAAGCTATGCCAGCAACATGTCATAGCACAGAGTTTGCTGCAAGAAGTCCATCATAAATGCACTCACAGAGTCACACAGAATGGTCATTCAAAAAGTTGTTCCCCGCTAAGTTCTTTTTGGCCACAGATACGTAGCAAAGTTAAAAATAAATAAATGAACCAATCTGCCAGCTACTTAATGTGAGTCAACAGCTGTCTCTTTGTGCTAGTATGGGCTCCAATGAGAGGTCATGAAGCAAATTAATTTTAGCAGCACCCAGCATTCTCTCTGATGAATATGATTCTTTTGGGTCAATCCTAGGTCACATAAGAGTCAAGAGGAAGCATTTTCACTGAGTTCTTTTTTTTGGGACCAACAGACTACAAAGTTATTCCTTGCCAGAATTAAGTGATTACTTCAGAGAAATGATACTTTCCCTAGATTAATCATTTAAAGATTTAATTCTCAGCTTATAAAAATATTTTACACCATAACTGAGAATATTTTCAGGGTTTATCCTCTTCCTCATTTTAAACTGATTTTCAATTCACTGTTACTCAGTGTCGCTTCTGCTATTCATGGAGCACAGCCAAGTGAAACCAGGACCCGCTATGCTCCTGATTTTCACTGTAGAACCATTATTAGCTGAGTACTGCATTGGCATTCCAGGCATTCCAGCATGCAGCTAGTCTCCTGTGTATTTATTCATTCAAAATAATGACAAGGCTGGTGAAAGATGCTGGAGTGACAGCCCTGTGCAATGAAGAGGTCCTTCATAAAGCTGTGGGATAGGAATGGCAGAACCAATGTGAACCACCCCCTTCCCACACCTCCCACATGCACCTTACACAGCTAAAGCCCAAGGCAAAGCAATATCTAGGCAGTTTTTTTTATGAGATGTGCAATTTCTGATCTCACTGTTGGTGACCTTTCAACATTCTTAGTCTAAAGAGCTCCCCAGCACAAATATATTCATCATATAGCCCTATTTCTTGATTCACTAGAACAAATACAAAACATGCATGATGATTTAGAACGCTAGGACTACTTATCAGGAGAGACCTGGGCATGCAGTTCAGAACTCTGAATCACCATTAGGGTAACTCTGAGGTCTCTAAGTGATGCAACAGCTTGGCTCAGGAACCAGAGCACACTACTCACTCTTCACTCAGGCCTTTCCACCCCTGTCCTTATGTAAGAGGGAAGCATCATGATAGATCATTAATGTCACGAAAAATGTGCTCACAGATACAAGAAAGTACAGCAGTGAGGAAATTAAAATGTCCCATTGTGCTAAGCACTGTGCAAACAGTGAAACAATGATCCCTGGCTTGGTGACCTCACCACCGAGATACTACAGACAAGAGCAGTCATTCACAGCACCTATTACAGACTGTTTGGTGTATTCATTTATGCGTGAGTTGTAGCTTAAGTTTTTGTATCAGCCAGGAAATAGATGCTTTCAGGGAGTGATTCAGAGCACCTAAGTTAGATGGCAAAAACTTGTTCGGTATTATCATCCCCACTCAGTAAATGGAGAAGAATGAAGGACAATAAGAACCTTTTGCCTAATGGATTGGTCTCCCTAAGCTCCCCCTTTTGCCAGCCAGACAAGAAAGACTTCTGCACATGCAGTGATTCAGAGCATCCAACTTGAGCTCTCCCTTCTCCTGATAGAAACCATTTCTCTTGCTGACAACAGAAGGGGAGTCTGGGGATAGTAAGTTCATTAGGCTAAAACAACCTCTTGTAACACCCTTGCAGCTAGTAGGAAAAACAACACATAGCTGCCTAACTTTGTCAAGTTGCCCACGAAATATATTAATGGATATAAATTGGCCAAAGAATTGTGTGTATAAGGGGGAATCCATTTAAAGGAAAGCTAACATCTTTCCACATTTCAGCCATACATTCTCAATATCAGTAATGAAAAACACCCAGCCTTTCAATAAAAATGACATCTCCTCTCAGGCAACTCTGTGATTTACATTTAAAGCAGGACATTGCATAGCCCCAGCCACTGCAGTGCTGGGCTAGTTAAGTGTGGAACCTGTTTGTGCCTTCAGTCTGACTGTGGGGCAGATGCCCAAGCAGCAGATTTTCAGGTTTTGTGTGGATTCCCTAATCCCCGAGGTCACATACCTTTGAGGAAGGCAGTGCCTCTTGCTTACAGCAGTTGAAAGAAGGCACAGAGGTTGGGGCTGAAGGAAACACCTCATGACACTCAGGGGCACCTTATGCACTACTGCTGGATTTTCTCCTACACTATGCATAACACTGGGCTAAGAGTATCTACCTATTTCCTATCTGCCTTAGTCAACTGGTACTTGCTGAGCACTCAGAGGCCCTCAGACTGAATGTGCTAATGGAAGAGCAAAGTGTGATCCTTGCCACATGCATCCTCTCCCTCTCCCCATCTCTCTCTGTGAGCTGCCTTGAGCAGACGCTGCTCCACCATGACCTTCTACGGTGGTGCTACAGCAGCCTATTTCTTCATGGGGCCATTTGGGCTGACAATGAGAAGCTCCTTTTCCCACATAATTGAAAGGAATTTCTGATTATGCGCAGGGATGTCAGCAGTGCGAGCAGCTTGGACGCCTTCCAGCCGCAGCCGGATCCAATGACAGTGCTGAGATTTCTCCTTTTTTGGCACTCTACTTGTGAACTTTCTGCTCCCTTCTGGGAGTGATTTCTCAAGATAATACGCTGCTGCTCCAGCTCCACTCTGATGGCCTAGATTTATAGCTTCTGCAAGGCGTGAGAGGGGAAGGGGTGTGGGAGAGGCAGGGAGGATGAAAGCAGAGAGGGAAATTATTTTTTGGTTGGGGTTTTATTATTTTCGTCCCACTCTTCTGCAGTGACTGTCTCCAGACTTTGCACAAAAATAGCCGGTTGTTTCCATCTCTGTAACACTCTATACTGCCTGCAGTGAAAGGTTGAAAGTACACACGCGTTTTTTTGGCCTCTCTTTAGTCCAGCCCCAGTGAATATGTTGTACAGAGTGAGCGCTACATTTATCTCTGACCTTTTCACCATCTCTTGCATCTGTTAAGTGAATAGCACAGGAGATGTCCCCAGCCTCCTCTCCCACAGAGCAGATTATACTGGTGACTTGA
This sequence comes from Alectura lathami, assembly GCA_013399715.1. NCBI lineage: Eukaryota > Metazoa > Chordata > Aves > Galliformes > Megapodiidae > Alectura > Alectura lathami. The sequence goes on from VXAV01010433.1 coordinate 16,614, forward strand.
TTTACTTTATCCCCATCCATTCCAACTTGCCTCGAATCTTTCCAAATGTCTAATTTATCTAAAGCATTCATTGTTTGAACTATGCTGGGGAAAAAGAAAACAACCACCCTGAAAGCCCCAGCCACTGATTTTCGGGGAGAAATATTTAAAACTTCCAGATGTTTTGCTCAGAAACTTAGCAATGCCATAATTAACTAGGACAAAAATTTCTCTCTCTGGACGCGCTAAACGGTTGAATATCCTTTTTCTCTATGGACTACACCCTACTGAAGATGCTTCTAAAATATCAGATCAGTATCATGTAAGATTTCAGTCCCAGGAAAGTGAGACTGTACTGCCACCCCCCATTTTACTGATAGGGAATGGAAGCACGAAATACACCTAAGATAGACTAGGTAAGTTAGCTTTTGAGTACCTCTTTTTCCTTACTGCTTATAAAGGGAGCTCACTGATGTCTTATAGGATTACATCTCTAATCCTGTATGGCTAAAAGCAGCTGGGATGAATGCTGCTCTTTGCGATTTGGCAAGGTCACCCAGGAAGCATAGAGTAAAGCAGTGAAATGAGCCTTTATATTTCACAAATGACCTGGTGAATAACATGTGAACAACTTTGCACAGAAGGACTTGAGGGTTCTGGTGAATGAAAAGCTCGGCTCAGTCCAGCAGTGTGTACTTCAACCTGGAAGCCCAACCGTATCCTGGGTGCACCAACAGAGGGGTGGCAGCAGGGCAGGGAGGGGATCGTCCCCCTCTGCTCTGCCCTCGTGAGGCCCCACCTGCAGGGCTGCGTCCAGGCCTGGGGACCCCAGCACAAGAAAGATGTGGGGCTGCTGGAGCGGGGCCAGGGGAGGCCACGAGGATGCTAAGAGGCTGCAGCACCTCTGCTGTGGAGAAGGGCTGAGGGAGCTGGGGGTGTTCGGCCTGGAGAAGAGAAGGCTCCGGGAAGACCTCACTGCAGCCTTCCAGTGCCTGAAGGGGGCTGGTAAACAGGGGGGAGAGCGACTTGTTACATGGTCTGACAGTGGCAGGACAGGGGGGAATGGCTTTAAACTAAAAGAGGGGAGATGTAGGTCAGATGTGAGGAGGAAATTCTTCACTCAGAGGGAGGTGAGGCCCTGGCCCAGGCTGCCCAGAGCAGCTGCGGGTGCCCCATCCCTGGGGGTGCTCAGGGCCAGGCTGGGTGGGCCCTGGGCAGCCTGATCTGGGGGGGGGGGGGCCGGCCCAGGGCGGGGGGG
>VXAV01010433.1:24985-44209 GCA_013399715.1 Alectura lathami
TCTTTTTTCAATTCAAAACAGTCTGAATTTCATTTTTTTTTTTTTTTTTTTCATTTCTTTTTTTTTTTTTTTTTTTTTTTATGACAGCTTTGTAGAGAATAAAATAAGAAAAAGCTTGATCTATACTGTAGATTTCACTGCTAGAGAAAAGATATAGGTGTCTAGACTAACAATGAAAAATGATGACAGGTTTGCAAGAACCAAGGGGTGAACTTCTGAGTTTAAGGCTGAGTGGATGGACTGAGAGGAAGAAAAGATTGCCAGAAAATATGTGTGGTATCATTCTCAGGAGACAGGGAAGCAGTACATGGGAATGAAGTTTGTGGCATTTGGTTTCTGGTTTGGAGACCAGCTTCCAGTTACTAAACCATGAAAACCACCTCCAGTGTAGCTGTGTTGCAGAGATGCTTGTTTTTACATCCTAGCTTGGTTGCAAGAGGCTCCAAGCCCTATGAAGTCTGAAAAGCAGAATAAATCGTGCTGTCTGGAATTCATCACTACCACAACTAAACTGCTTCCACTACCCAAGATAAATCCTTTTTAACTATGTTAGTTACCTCTAAATTGCTCTGCAATTCTATCCCAAAAAAAAACAATTCTTAGTTTGCTCTTAACCTTTGCCTTTCTGTTATCTATGCTCTCAGGATAAAGATACATGCTCATTTTAAGTGAATGTTTGCCACAGGGAAGAGGATGGAGGAGACACAAAGGAGTTGGATATGGCTATTGTGAACCAAATGGATTACCCATACACAAGGGTTTTGGCTAAAAACATGGAGGAACTTCAAATAGTGGCATATAGCATAAACCAGATGATTTGGAACTAAACTAACTGAACTAAACATGTGGCTGAAAGGCTGCCATTGGAAGGTTCAGGAAGATACTGAGAAGTAAAAAAAAGTCAGCAATATTGAACAAAAGGAAATGGGTGGTGGGAGCAGAAAGGTTTATTAATAACTTGCTGAAAAATCACCAACAACATTTTCCTATGCTTTCAGTAGATAAACCCAGTAGCAAGTCTGGTAGAAATATCTGTGCCTTGAATATAAATCCATTATTTAAATATTTGTATAGTGGCTTAAAAATTCCCTTTCTGTAAGTATTCCCAACGTGATAAGGTGGAATATTGAAATGTTTGCACACAAAAGGTGTAGTCACTGTGAAAGCAAATCCTTTAAAATGTGTTGAGCAAATATTCAGAGGAAATGAGAATAAAACGAGTGAAAATGGCTTTAAGAGGGTTTGGAAAAGAAGCAGGTGAAGTCATTGTGATAGTGCCATGTCAGATTAGTGCTCTGAAAGGGCTGTAGGGTTCAAAGTAGTTAAGACATTATTTACCCTTGCAACAAAACAAGTATTATTTTTACTCACATTAATCAGTAGACTTGTAAATCCATTAGAGAACACAGCCCATGTATAACAGGGAGGAGAAAAATCAATGTAGAATGGTAAAGTAGTAACAATAAGTGAAACTAAACGAATTTCTGCAATTTCCTACCTTTTCAAATTGCATTTCTTATTAGAATAAACCCTTCAGGGATCTTGCTGTAGACCTGACTGAAATACTGTAGAACAAATTGGTAACTAAATGGGGCATCAAAATAAAAGAGTAACTCAATAATATAAGCCTTTATCCAGAAGTCCTAACTACTAATCTGACTCTATCGCTGGGCTGTCTGATTTGATATGTTTTTTCTAAGTGTATTCAGATTCAATTACCTTGATTGGAGAATTACATGGCACTCAGCTGGAAGTAACTCTATTGCAGACAGGGAATCACAGTCTTAGGAATTAGCTGCCTTGCTTTCAGACATGAAGTTGCCAAAAGCTTGCAGTCAGAGGATGGATAAGAGGGAATCTGGTGGGCTTCAAAATGTCTAGGAAGTGTTCAAGCTGGTTATATCTATGATCTCCAAGAAATGGTCTCCAAACCAGGAGAATATTTAAAACAGAAGGAAGGACTTGAAGAGCTTTCATGAAACAGCTGTGTTTGGTGAGGATGACCAAAAACTGCTGCATTGTCTGGATGAAGAAAAGGCTGAGATCTGTTAGTGTTCAATTGTGGGATTACACAGAAGCTTCAGCCAGAAAGGAGGCTTCATTATTGTGGGCAGTGTAAGGCCCTGATTAGCATCTCTGCTTTGAAGCCTTTCAGTGAAGTGCCAGAGGCAACAGCTTGATGGAAAGTAAAAAGGTACAGACATATCCAGAAAGGATCTTAAACTGCCTCATGCAAATCCCTAGGAAAGGTCGGTAGAGATTTAAAACAAGGAGATATTTAAGACATCAGCAGTGTTGTAAAACACAGTGCAGCCAATGAATCCATATAATAGAGACAAACAGAAAAGAAAAAAAAAAATAGAAGAAATGGTTAAACACTTGGATGTAGATTACGCAAGCATCAGAGCTGTAAAGAGTAACAAGTTCCTCTGAGAATTTAGCTTCTGAGCTCTACCTCATGCTGCTGAGTCCCTTGGAAAGGCTGTGGTTGGGTCCCTCCTCTTTAACACGGAGGAAGAAAATGATCTAGTCGTCCTTGCATGGATATAATAACTGAAATTCAGAAGTTTCCACAAGCTCAACCTTCTACTGTAGGCTTGCTTTAATGCCACTGGAGATAAATCATTTAGCAAGAAGGCAAACTCTTGTGTTATGTATCTGCTGTCTGTACTTTCACATTCATGTAGTAATTTTACATCTGCAAGCCTGTAAGTTGCAATAACTGATGAAGGAAAAAGTCCCTACTCTCACACACAAACAATGCTGTTTTAAGAGAATGCCATTTGGCAGATATCTGTAGTTTTAAGGAATTAAAAACATTGCCTTGCAGCAACAGAAAAGGATGAGGAATAAAAGTAAGTCTCATCTGTATGACATTGTTATCCTGGAATTTAAATCATTGTGTATCATCTTGTTTCTATTAGATCAAAACATTTTCCACTGTGATTGTCTTAAGAAAGTCTCCTGTACCAAGTGAAATGTACTTTAAGAGTGTTAAGTAACAATGAAATCCAGTGACTGTGGTTGAAAACATTCATTTTTGAGTTAAATGAATCAAATCTATTTTTTTTTTTTTTGACTGTTCTCAGTCAGAGCTGGCTAATGCTTTCTGTCCATCCCTAATAATTTTGAGATGATTTGCTATGTTTTGTATCAAAAAGAAGTCAGATGGTTTACAGATCAGATAACTCCTGCTCTTGACACTGTAAACATGATCTATAACTCTGCAAATGAGTCATGGGCTCACTACACCATGACCATGACTCTATGTGAAGAACAGATTTGAGAAAGTAGATTGTGTATTCACTAATTGTTCATCACATTTGTCTGAGGCAAATACTTTACACAGCTTCTGCACAACAGTCAAGACAGAACCAAGATGTGCAGCAGCAGGATTGGGAAGGAATCCTGCTGTTGTAGCTCTACCCATATTATGGTCTGCACAGAAGCAGAAAAGGAAAAATGGAGTTTTTCTTCCAGAAACATCTCAGTGTTGACCAGCTTTTGAAAAGTCAAGGGCAAGACGTGGTCTTCAGTAAGACAGAAGAAGAAGAAAATAAAGCATTCTTTCCAAATGCTATTGTCTATATTACAGTGGGAAAGACTCACGTCATGTACAGAAACTGGAATAACAGCAGTTCTAACAAACAGGCAAGTAGCGAATGTTTAGGCAAAGCTAAGCTGTAAATTTTCATTGACTTCCGACATGTTGGTGCCATGTGTCATGGGAATAATAAATTCTTGGAGGAATTAAAAACATGGCAAGCTTTTTGGAAGACATGAATTCCCTTATTAGACCAACAGATACTTTGGGAAAAACAGACAGGTTTTGGGGGAACAAGTCTTTCTTCAGAAATAGTAACAGCACTATTCAAAGCTAAAAGTAACAGGGAAAAAAAGGCCTGAGTTTTGCCGAACCATAGAATGGTTTGAATGGAAGGGACCTTAGAGCCAATCCGGCTGCCAAAGCCCCATCTAACCTTATTTTGAACCTATACCTCCAGGTACAGGGTATCCAAAGCTTCTCTGGGTAACTTGTTCCAGTGCCTCATCACCCCCTGAATAAAGAACTTCTTCCTATGTCTAATCCGAATCCACCCCTTTTAGTTTAAAACCATTCTCTCTTATCCTATCGCTACACTCTGTGGTAGAGAGTCTCTCTCCACCTTTCATGTAGGCTGTGTTTAGGTACTGCAAAGCCACTACAAGGTCTCCCTGGAGCCTTCTTTTCTCCAGGCTGAACTGCTCCAACTCTCTCAGCTGCTTTTCATAGGAGATGTACTCCAGCCCTTTGGTCGTCACCATGGTGCTCCATTGGACTCACTCTGACAGGTCTACATCCTTCTTGTATTGGGGTCCTCAGAATAGTAGTATGCAGAATAGTAGAATGCAGTACTCCAAGTGGGATCTCTTAAGAGTGAAGCAATGAGTCACCTCCCTTGACTTGCTGGTCACACTTCTCATGCAGCCCAGGATACGGTTATCTTTGTGGGCCATAAGTATACATTGATGTTTAACTAAGAAGTTAATAAGAAAATTTGCTAAAAGAGGAGGTTGATTCCATTCAATAAGTACAGGTTAGAAAAACAGGAAGATAATGCTGACTGTTTTCATCTCACCACGTACTCTCCATTTTTTGTGTTCACTTGCATTCAAAATTATTATATTCATTTTTATAATTTACTTTGGAGATCACTGCTTCTATCATTAAAGCAGGACTCTGTGCACTCTAAATGTTGGTTTCTCCAGCTCTGTCACCTGCTCTGAAAACCTCCCTCCCTGCAAACAATATTTCACTAATCACCTTAGAACTTTATGGCTATGACAAAAAGATGTTTCCTGATTTAAAAGAAAGGAAGGAAAATGCTTAAACCACAGTGAAGATCTTACCAGTGAAAATCTGACCAATTGTTGGGCCAACCCTCTCAATAAGCCAAGTGAAGTCTGTGCACATCATAATGGAGGGACAACTTCATGACTGCTTGGCCACATGTTCTAGATTTCTGTGTTCAAGGTAACGAAAATCAGTAGGAGACATCTCCTCCATGCCCTTGCATGTATAGTGTATAAAATATATTATTTTTAGTAGAAAACGTTGATGCAAGCAACATTAAGCATCTTACAAAGAAATGACATACAATGGTGGGTCTAACATATGAGTGTAAATAATGAAAGCTGGCTCTTTCCACATCTTCTTTCCAGAGAACTTGAAATGGAAAATGAATACCCTGTACTGCCAAAAAAAGGAGATCTAAAAGTAAAAGAAAAGAGTCCTCACCACCTCCTAGGGACAAAAATATATTGCTAGGAGAGTGTGAACATCAGATTTTAGAGAAATAGAGACCTTAGATAGGAGAAATCACTGATTTTGATTATGGATTTTTAACTGACCAAAATAAATACAATGCTTAGAAATCCTAGAAATCATAGTGATGGTTCTGACATTAAAAGAGAAGGACACTAAAAAACCATCTTCAGAGAAATCACTTTAATTTTACCATTTTTTCTATGGAAAAAGGTATGCTATTACTAACGACAGAAAATCCTTTGAAGATTGCGTTATCCCCCTTCCAGTGCAGAATTGATGCATTTTCAAAATGCTTTCCCCTTAGTTTTGCCAGGAAAACCAAAGCATTCTCCAGCAGAGCTACCTTTGGAGTCTATTCCAGGTTTTGGAGGTTTTCATTAGGATTTTCCTCCCTAATATTGAGCATAATATTTTCCACTGCTTAATTTCATCCCATTATATCTAATTACATCCCCCTGAGCAATGTGAGACTATTCTTATCCCTGTCTTCAAATACTTACTGACAATTAGCTTGTTGCATTTCCCTATTAGCCAAGTTACAATTATTTAGTTTCTTTAACCTTCTGTTCCGTTAATTTGCCAGTCCTGTTATCCAAAGGCTATCCAGTACATTACTTAATAGGGAAGAAAGACTTGGAATGACTCACGTTATTGCAAGCATAATGACTTAGGTTTGCAAAATATTTGTCTCCTCCTTGCAATTATAGTCACAACTATTTCATCACATTTGGAACTTACAGTTCCTGGCATTCTGCAGGTGGTTATCAAAAATATTTGACCTTTTAATAATTTCATAATTGATGTACACGTGTGCTGATGCTGAGTGGTGGCTTCACGGCTTTCTTCTTCCATTACATGAGGGAAAAAACAAAATAGCTATCTTATTGTTCCATTCTGGTGACATCATCTAAGAGTTCGTGACTAGAACTTTGGAATATCAGTTAAGGAAGAGACTATCTGAGGTTAACTGTAAGACCAAACTTACTGGATGACTTCTGTAACTTTAAATATTTGTGGCACAAGTTGTAGACTATTGGCTTTCAAACATTTCTGAAGCTTTCCCAAGGAGAAAATTTTACACAAGAGAGGGAATAATAGTTTGGTAGGTTCAATGTAAATAAAGTTTTGAGTCAATACAAATGTTCTGTTCCATGCAGCTCCATGTTTTTAACAAAGGCAGCCATGTAGATGACAAGCAGGTGAACTAACCTAGTCCACACTCTAGAAAGCAATGAGTTTCATCTGTCTTTGCTATTGATCATGGTGTATAACATACTCCTCAAGCATATTTTCAGGTACAGTAGAACAGAAAATACTTTAGACACACGTAGCTTTGGAAAAAACTCACCAGGCTGTGATACAAAACCCAACGTATTTCATGAGTGGTGGCATTAATGAAGCCTGTTTTCTTACCAGTTTGGGGGCTTATTATCCTCTCCTCTCCCTCAGTTAATATTCTAAATGATGAAAAGCTACAATGCCTTCAGTCCTCTGCTTACATCCTATTGCTGTCAGCTGGGACAGGGCAGCTTGTGTGGTGCCAGAGACGTGTCACTGTCAACAAGGTATCCACTCTGCAGTGATACCCACTCACACCAAATACTTAAAATTAGAGAACTTCAGTTTTGTTACCTTGAAATACGGTATGAAGTTTTCAGTGGACAAGGTTCCTTTCTTTCATGGCAAGCAGAAGTCATGTAAGCTCTGCTAAGGTACACAAACCTGTTTTACATGCAGAAAGAGTCAAAATTAAATACAGCTGAGCCTGAGCATTCCTCAAAACTGTTCTGTAAATTTTATCTTATGGTACATCCTGACCTATGGGATACTGACTTCAAATTACAGTGTAAATCTGATGGCAAAACTTCTAGTGATTTCCAAGATGCCAGGATTTCTCTCATAGGAATAAGATTATCTATCAAATCTCCTTGTTCATCACCTGTGAATAGAGGAGCATGCCACCTGGTATATCCTTTGACAATTCAGGCTGAGGTATGTGGCTCTAATCTCTTTGAGAGAGTAGCCCAGCAACTGACAAGACTTTGGAGCTAGGATATATACCTTGAATTAAATTTCTTCACTGCTGTGCTCTGTTCGTGTGGAAACTATTTACCTTTTAAATGATGCACTTTCTCAGACCTGTCACTGTAAAGCAGACCCACACCCGACTACATAGGTTCTGTTAACGGACCTGAAGAAGTTTTATTGGAAGGACTTCAGGAAAACAGAACCATCCATCCGAGATTTGATGGTCCATGTAGTGAAGCTGTTGATGTTAGACCTTCCAAGGAAAGAAGATATACATGCCCATAATAGATACTGTGAAGTTCTTGCCCACAGCACAAATGTCCTCCTAATCCATATGTCTGCAATGCAGAAACTACAGTCTCCTTTTACACTAGAAATCTGGGGTTTCCTTCTGTCTTTCCCTCTCAGAATACCTCATTAGGAGGGACATAAAATCCTGCTTGAATAGACTGAGAAAAATACAGATCTTTAAAAAGAGAAAAGCTGGAAACACCTGAGACTGAAAAGAGAACAATTCAGATATTTAAATTTGGTATGAGGTTACTTTTGGTAGCTCCAAGACTTTGAGGCTTACAGAAATTAACCTGCTGTTGTAGTTCCCACAACCTGCTGTTGATCCCACAAAAACATTGCTATTATCGTATTTAGCTGCTGTCTCATTCTTTGGAGTTGGTAACAGTTAAAATGCGCATCATTATTTTGCTTTGTAAAGGCGAACTGATCCCTGTCATGTATTTATACATATGTGGATACACAAACATTGAGCTAGTTCTTATCCACCCAGGGTTAATAGAACAGAAGACACAACTTGGACCTGAGAAAGTGGGAAGGAAAAGAAGGGGAAGGGAAGGGGAGGGAAGGGAAGGGAAGGCAATGGAAGACTTGTTCTACATCCACATATAACAACCCTGAAGCCGAAAGCAGAGTACCCATCTTTGTATGTGTTAGCAAGGTAGCAATGTGCTATGCTGGACATTACGTGACACGACCATATCTGCACTCATAGCACAATCAATTTGTAACCAGGTTGATCCATTTTGGCATACTGACTGCACTGCTTTTTTGGGAATACTTTTATTCCCCTCACCTGGCTGAAAGGTCAAGCTTTCTTGACCTCCTCAAATAGCTGGTAATTCTAAGATATTCTGGAGATTTTTTTTTTAATCTTTTTTCTGTATAATTTTAAATGCCGTTAGGGAAAGGAGAGCAAGTAATTTAAAACACTTTCATTTTTTCTTACATCTTTTTACTGTTAGGGCTAGTAAAAACTCTGATGTAAGTATATAAAGCTTCAGAAAATTTTCTGAAATCCATGCACATCCAAATTTACACCAGAGTGGCTGAAGATGAAAAAATAATTAAATCTCTACTTCTATCACTAACCTGTATCTGTGTTTGTGTCTCTTATTCATGCCAAAGTCCCCAAATCTCTCCTTTGTCACTCAAAGCTTATTTGTAATACCCTGAACATTAGCTTTTACATAGACCTATGTTTTCAAGTAAAATTTTTCTTGAATTATTTTAAGCTACTTTAACTGTCCATCAGCTGAACTGCAGGGAAACATTGACATCTGTACTTCTGTCAGCAGTACCACTCCTTCTCCACCCTAAAGGTCATTCTATCTCACAAGCTCTTTCCCCTTCCTTTAGCTAATTACTCACTCTGTTGCCACCCCCACTAAAGGCTAGCAAAACCTTTTTCTGGAAGCCAGCTATGAGTGTTACATATATATACATATCTCCGTTCAGTTCTTTTCTTGTCCTGCCCATGCTACAGATCTAGCTACCAGTAACTCCTGTTAAAGTACACACCCTGCTTATCTTGAAGGAATCAAGAACAGTCAGTCTTAAAACAACCCTGATTATAAGGCAGCAATAACAGATGGCAGCAAGTCAAAGAACATTACAGATGTCATTTGCCAAAAGAATTTTCTTACAGCTTGTGGACACTGAATTATTGACATAGAGTTTGGGTTTATGGGGTGGGTTGTTGTATGATTTTTCAATACTGTTTTCATTATAGTATTATACTGGTGAAGTTTTCTACAAGTTGTCATTATACTTTGGTCTGTAGCTCTTCCTAGAGGTTCCTTTTGTGACCTGAGTATGACAGGCATATAAGTGGGAATTAATCTCACTTATCTTTAGATGTTTACTGTGGACTGATCTGAGCTATTCATTGTGAATCCCTTTGGATGGAATTGAGAGGAAATCACCACCAAATGGTGATTCAACTGGCCTAGCTAGCTAAGGCTAGAAGGGCTTTATTCTTAAAGTACCCAATTCTGTTTACTGTTTATAGAGGAAATTTAGACAACTAATTTAGGTAAAGGACTGCTAATGACAACTACCACATTGTGAGAGGAAATCTGTCCAAAAAAGAGTTAACGATCCTCAAGAAATTATTTAAAAAGGATGACAAACATAATGGGTAACTCGTGCTTACAGAGAGTTGGTTCTGAGGTGTATTACTAGCCACAGACAGAGGAAATCACCTATTAGTAATCACAGCAATTTTTTTTGCTGGCATCACAGCATGGGAGAATTTTAAGGAAAGAACAGTGAAGGTGAACAGAGCAGTTTCTGAGGAAGTTTTCAAGGAATGCCTTCTGTGCAGTGTGGGAATGTGAGAAAATATTATCTTGCTTATGAAATTTCATAAAAAACACTGTAACTCTGCCATTGCAAGTAGGAGGGCACAAGGAACAGTACTACTGGTTATATACTATACATTGTACTTGGTAGCAATATAACATAAAAAAGCCTTAAAAAGGAGTTTGTGTTGAAGCAATGAAAAAGGAAGGACCCTTGGAATGACAGATAAAAGGAAGCAGTGTTTTCAAAACAACGGGCAAACAAAACATTATATTCTAGAGTCTAAAATGCTTGATCTTCACTTGCTAGTGAATTCCTACAGTACTATAAAGTACTTATCTGTTTTACTTTCCTAACCACGAAGATCTGCATGGGCTTTAGGTTCAGTTCTCAGCTTACACTAACAGCTGCTGATGGAATCTTTAAGTGTATTGAAACACAATAGATAATTCAGAAACTATCTGGATCTTTTCAGATGATTCACCCACTTGCTGAAATCAGTGGGATGGGCACCAATAGGAGATGACTGCCTCCCCTGGTGTCCAGTTGAAATTTCTCTTGTTGCATTTTTAGCTCAGCATTAGCAGCTTTGTGCACAGGGAGAATGAAGCACAAATAATATTTGTATATACATATATATAGATGCTTTTTTTTTTTTTTTTAAACACAGTCTTTTATATATCTTGAGTGTGCTATGACTTCAGCCTTCTTTAAATCAAGCAGCCCCTGTTTTTCAATACTCGTTTGCAGACCATGCTTTCAAGACCTCTAATCATTCCTCCTGATCTACTCTGGACTGTCTTCAGTTAGGCCACATCTCTCTTGATGTTTACTGAACAAAGTGATCTTGATCTGCTCATTTTGAACTAAGCACTAACAAATAGTGTGGCAAAACTGTGCTGGAACCCAAGAGGCATAGACTGTGGTTGAGAGAAAGACAATTATGTTAATAACATCTTATCCTCAATCTCTGTATATTCTTGGGGGTTGTCAGCTGAGCCCTAAGGAATGCTGAGCCACCAGTATTCCCCATATTTATTCAAAGTAAACCACATAAATAAAACGTTCCAACAGACAGCAACATTTGAAGATACTGAATCTCAAATGTATATTCCTTTTCAGTGCTGTGATTTATTTTCATTTAAATAAGAATGAGATTTTGGAGAGGAGATGAAGCTGGGGGGCACACCTGGGCCTGCACATGGGAAGTGCTCCCGGTTCTGGGCGTTGGAGTCTGTGGACCCTAGACATCCTCCACTAAAAAGGCATAGTTTTACCTCACTGCTCTGCCGGCTGTGAGCAATCTGGCTTCTGCAATTATGTACCACAGCTAAAAGGTCTCCAGAAAGTCAATCACATGTTGGAAAGACTATCTTGGTTTTCCAAACAAACACCACCTTTTGGATACTCCAGCTGTCCAGCACCTCTCCAGCCCTCTAATTTGCCTGCATGCTTTCTACAACAAGCTGGTGGGTTTATGCTCCCCTTTTTTCCTCTCCACAGTCATAAGGATGTCAACTGCTCTCCCAGCGCTGCCTGTGCATGGTGTTGTGCATCCATTCCCACTGCATGTTTTCTGGCTTGGTCTCTCATACAACAGAAACTTCCCACACCACAGTTTACACTTCCTATTTTTCTATTCTCTGCTTCTTTGCTAAATGCACTCTTCAAAGAAAAAATATAGCCAAATAGCTGGTAAAACCAGTCCTGACTCATTTTAATTTAAGCCACATTCTCTAGAAGTCAGACCCAGCTTTCAGTGCCTGGCATGCTGCCTCTCCCTTGCCTGACTGACTTCCTGAACTCTGAGCAGGAAGGCCTTCCAGGGGCCCTGAACTGCACTCTGCTGGTGATCAGCCTTCTTTTTCACCCCAGGATACTCAAAGCCTCCTCCCTCATTCTGCAGTTCCCATCCACCCCACTTTACTTTCACAACAGTTTGGGAGGGGTAGTAACATGGGAAAGAGAGAGAAAAAGGCAAAGTGGAATTTACCTGGATTTCCCCGGTTCCCTCAGGATATTCTCTACGTCTCTCCCCCTCTCCCTAAGTTATACCCTGCAGCTTCAGAACTTGTCTCCAAACACTATGTGATTTCCATATGCAAACGTAAGTAAAAGAGCGGAAAAGCCTTGAGCACCATAAGAAAAAAATGTATTAACTACCTGAAGAATAATCCCAAACAAGAGCAGAGACATGATGTTTTACAACATTACAGAAGGTAGCATTAGAGGTAAGATACTATTTACCTCATTATACTAACAGCTCAATGGAGATGTAAGTATTTAAAACAATCAAGTAGGCTGAGGTGTTCTGTTCTATTAGAAATGAAAACAATCCCTACCTCAGTTTTGCGGAAAGTGTGAGTGTAGTCCTACCTTAGCTAACTTCTGCTTTCCTATTGAAGAATGACATATACTTTTGAACCTTTATTGGGTTGTAGCTCAGTGCAGCTTTCTTTTATTTTTTTGTCTATACTTTCTGACTCTGGCTGGACATGTTGTTGGGAGCAGCTCTGGAGGCTGGCGCCAGGCTCATTACCGCACCTAAATCAAAGCCATGACCTGCACGGAGCTCCAAGCCAGCTCCATTCACTTCACCCCAGAGTCATGCAACTGCACACAGACAAAACTGGAAACACAGTGATGGACCTCTTGTAAGAAGTTGTGGTTGAACAGTTCAGTAACAAGAAGGTTTCACTTCTTCCCCTCAAGGGCAGTAGCCAGCTTGGGACTCCACCAGTCCTTCCATTCAGTCTCACAGTGTGAGATGGACAGCCACCAAGGTTACAGCAAACTGTCTCATGGAAGAGTCATGCAGGAGCTATTGTTGCGTGTCACGAGGCAGCAGAGGAAACTCAGCCTGGAGAGATAACTCTAATTGGTTAACAGCCCTGAATGGAGCAGGGAATGAAACAAGTCTGCTGTCAGTTGTAACGGCATTCACTGTCCAATTTCATTCAGCTGGGCTACTTTAATACTTGTCTCCTACCCTATGTAAGTATAGGTGTTGCATAATTATCTTTTTCTAACATGTCATTCTCAATTATATTTTCGGTAAGCATTATCCAGTCCAGATATTTCTTGGGAAGGACATGTTAGGACAAACATCTTTCCTGTTATGCATACACGAGGCCATCAGAAACACATACACCTTAAAAGTTTCTTGGTCACTTGAGTATATGCCTCCCACACGCTTGTATTCTTTTAATATTTCCTTTTGCGTAAATAGATTAAGACCTCAAATTCTATAGACAAATAAGCGCCTGAGCTCATGAATTTTATTTTGTCTCCCAGCTCTTTTTTTCTAGAAACATCATGGAGAAAGGATCTGTATTTTACATTTACCACACTTTTGTATATATTGTTCTTTCAGCAACAACAATGACAAAGAAGAAACCCTACCTCCCCCATTTTAGTTTCAATCCTCTCAATTTCAACAGCCTCCATAACTTCAGGTTTTTTATATGACAGTTGGGTGAGTGGTTGCATTCAAGAGCCTGCACAGAAAATAACATATCAAAGCTTGATATTCTGTGAGTGATATCTCATATATTAAATTAGGCTCTGTCTTGTCCAAGAACACCACCTCACCCTTTCTAAATAAGCTCTAGTCTTTATAGTGCCTACCCATGCCAGCAGCACTCTTTAGATTTTCTTTGTATGGCATCAGCTCTCAAGTATTCACAAAGGATGCAATGTAAAATGATCTTTGCACAACTGGAGATAAGACTGAATCATCAGGTTCAGATTCTGCTCCCGAAAATATTCATGTTTGGGACACGAAAGTCTGGAGTAGAAAAGATTTTCTATATAACAAACTGTTCAGTAAATATGCAAAGCTATTTGCTAAAATATATATAAAGATGCATGCTCCCATCTTTTGCAGGACTAATTCTGCTAAATTGGAACCAGAAAAGCTCTCCCTGTTGCTAAATCAAAGCTATTAGGGCTTCTCATTGAGACTACAGTATCACTTGAAGTATCATTAGCCAAAATAAGAATAATAAGGCAAATGAATTTGTGTGAAAAATATAAAAAGTGGCATCAAGTCACTCTCACAACAAGAATATGGAGGGAAAGGGAAGATTGGAGTGGGGTGGAAAAGTCCTGCAGAGCTGAGGTTCCTCTTTCTGCGGTGATGGAAAAGGGATAAGAGATATGGAAGCATGTACTTCCCCAAACTACCCAAATCCAACCCACTCCTCTTTCTCAGTGGAGGAAACAGCAGTGTCTAAAATAAGTGTCTGGGCCAGAGCTGGTTTACTCCCCATCCCCTTTCCTTAGTAACCTCATTTCAGAGATGGCTGTCCTGACACAGGCACTGTGTCCATTGGGCAGTTACTGCTTCTGTGATCTAGCACCGGAAGAGTTCCCTGGACTGCTTTTTAATCAACAACAGGTGGGTTAAAATCTGAGAAAAACTAAACAGTGTTTTCTACTGCTCGTAGCTACAGTTTTCTTTGAGAGAGAAGTGCCCCACAGCCTAGAAGGCCAACTGCACCCTGGGCTGCATGCAAAGCAGAGTGGCCAGCAGGGCAAGGGAGGTGACCTTGCCCCTCTGCTAATACTAATACTAATACTAATACTAATACTAATACTAATACTAATACTAATACTAATACTAATACTAATACTAATACATAAAAATGATAGCTATTAACTCCAATTAAAATCAGTTGTTATTGAGTGCACCCTCATCAAGTCTGCATATGACACCAAGATGTGTGGTGCAGTAGATCCTGAGGGATGGGATGTCACCCAGAGAGATGTGGACAGGCTGGAGCAGTGTGCCCAGACTAAGCTCATGAGCTTCAACAAAGCAAAATGCAAGGTGTTGCACCTGGGTCAGGGTAATCCCTGCTACTAGTACAAAATGGGGGGCAAAAGGGTTGAGCAGAGCCCTGCCAGAAGGGACTTGGGGGTGCTGGTGGGTGACAGCTGGACATGAACCAGAAGTGTGCCCTCGCAGCCCACAAAGCCAACCGCACCCTGGGCTGCACCCGGAGCAGCGTGGCCAGCAGGGCAAGGGGGGTGACCCTGCCCCTCTGCTCTGCGCTGGTGAGACCCCACCTGGAGCCCTGCGTCCAGATGTGGAGTCCTCAGCACAGGAGGGACATGGAGCTGTTGGAGTGCGTCCAGAGGAGGGCCACAAAAATGATCCAAGGGATGGAACACCTCCCTGTGAGGACAGGCTGAGAGAGCTGGGGCTGTTCAGCCTGCGGAAGAGAAGGCTCTGGGGAGACCTGACAGCAGCCTGTCAGTATCTAAAAGGGGGCTACAAGAAAAATGGCAACAGACTCTTTAGCAGGGTCTGCTGTGGCAGGACATGGGCAAATGGTTTCAAATTGAGAGGGGGGAGATTTTGTCTAGGTATAAGGAAAGGTTTTTTTACGCTGAGAGTGGTGAAGTACTGGCACAGGTTGCCCAGAGAGGTTGTGGCTGCCTCATGCGTGGAGACCTTCAAGGTGCGGCTGAACAGGGCTCTGCGCACCCTGACCCAGCTGTAGGTGTCCCTGTGCACTGCAGGGGAGTGGGACTACATGGCCTTTAAATGTCCCTTCCAACTAAAATGATTCTGTGATTCTATGAATCATTACTTTCAGTTGCTGCTCCATTTTGATCCTCTGCAAAAACGAGATCTCTCGTAATTAGTGTCTGAAACGATAGCAGGTGTCCAAGACTGTACTTTTTTTTCCTTCCTTTTTCTTGTCCTTTTGTAGTAAAAAGGTGATTTAAAACACTGACTCTTCTGCTGGATTCAGGCTAGATGTAGCTGAACTTCAATTCATCCCAGCAGTAAACTGTTTATTAAAGACCTGTCAAATGCCCATATTCTGTGAATCATCACAGGAGCTGACAGTGCCACAAAGGCTTGAAATCCAGTGCACAGCACTGAAGGATGCCATTAAAATGAAAGTAAGACCAAAACCTTGCAGCTGTCACTCATTATCTAGGACATTCTCACAGAGTGTATCTCAGACACTTGCCTTTATCTAAAGTGAATCACCTCTTGCAGCTTGTTCAATTCTGTTGTAATTAAACAACCTCTGAACAAAAATATTTTGAAACAAAAAATGTATATATATATCTATATCTATTAAGATATGTATTTCTACTCCATTTAGTGTTCTCCTGCATGTACAGTTAATAAGTCTCTCTCTTTTTGGTCACCTGCTGCTTAGTTTATAGGCTGTTATATTTTGCAACTTGAAAAGAAGAATAAACAGCAATGTCTGAGTTTCAACCATTCAGACAGTACCAATTCAAGAGGAACAGTGCTCAGCCACTTGCCCTTATCTCAGACCAAGCCTGAACATAAATTTGTTTCAGCTCAAATAAGATGGGTTATTAATGCTTCTGTCCTTGTTATATCTCAGATTTTCTCCTATTTTTCTACTTCTGTTTTTTACTGGGAATTTAATGGCTGTGATAACTAAATCAAAGCCTTATCAGTGCAGACAGTGAACAGCTCTTTGTCATAAGAAAAGCCTGTTCTTAACTGTATTGACAACACACATATTGGTAGGAAATACCTGAAGGCTCATAGGCTTGTTCATAAAGTATCTTGATATCCAGTCTGACAGACTAATTTTACAGCCATTTAGCTCCATCAACATCAGAGACACTATGTGAGTGTGAAAATAATAGAGTGCTGACTCAACCTTCTATAATTGTAAGTCATTCTAAATTTACTTTAGACTAGAATATCCTTAATTGCCCATTGCCTTGACTCTTGAACCCAGGTCTCAAGGAATTATTTTCATTACAAAAGCAGTAGCTAAAGGAAGATCCAACTGCAAGACAAAATCTACATTGTAAGTACTTGACTGTGATCTCATCACATGTCCTACGTAATTGCAAAGCTGCTTCACTTTTTATGTCTATAATTGCTACAAATTCATATTAAAAGGAAGGTTATCCATATTAGCACAGCTTTCAAACTTATTACACTACCCTGTCACTGCTTTGATGTTAGAGATTTTGACAAATATATTTGGAAAAAAGGGCTATGCTAAGGGTAATTATTTCATTTAGACATGGATTTTTATGATTAAAGAATTGTATTTTTAGAATCTTAGTGTGTAACTTACCTTATATCATAATTATTTCAAAGTTTATTTTGCATTATTATATATGCAACTGTTACAAAAATTGTCAGAATAATTCTAGTATGACTACAGGTTAAATTCTCTTCCATTAAGAACAGAAAGTTAATAATGTTAGTTATACACTTAAGCTTTGGGGTAATTATACTCTTTAGAAAATATATTTTAAGTGTAATTACAGTGGAATTGCAGTAAAACTGCCATGCAATGTAAAGCAGTCCATTTTCTAATATACCTGAGGCAGGTGGGAACTTAACAGTAGCAAGATGACTCAATATTTACGGCCAGGTAGTTGAATTTTTTCAGGGATATGTCAGTTAATAAAGAGTGGCAAAAATNTTAGGACTGATATCACAAAGAAATAATAAAATGACAAAGACACGGTTCAAACAAGTGTCAGAGAACTAGGATATTCAGAGAAAGGGTTTAATTTTGGCCTCAATTGTTAAATACATCTAAATATAGTAACAGTATTATGGTGGGATTAGACAGTGGCTGTTTGGGCTGGAGTAAGAAAAACATAGTGGTATGATAAAAACCTATGTAACGTTGTTCTAAAGATTCAGAGCCCACTAGAAAGAGTCTTGAAAACATGGAAACTTTTCTCATTGCATCCTGCTTTGCTTAGGAAAATGAGGCATATTTTTACATATTCTTTATGACTAAAAAGGATGGCATTCATGCATTACTTGACTGTAGCAGCAACATTGCCTCCTGACAGAACAACCCTGCAGGCTCTGAATGCTGATTAATTGCTCGTGACATAAGGAGTCATGTTAGCATCATCAGCAGGATCTGGTTCCCAGGGAGAGAAATCGCAGTCTGGTAATTCCTCTTGATCCAAGCTGGAACAAATAACGGAAATGATCAAACAGATCAGCTAATCTAAAACCAGGGCTAAAGATGAAACAAGAAGAGTTTAAAAGAATATCTGGAACCATCCCTGAATGAGCTTAGAGCTGAGCTGTATTTCGAGAGAAAAAAAAATATTTGTTAGGGCAAAAGCTACATAATGTCTGATCAGGCTGAGGACCTCTCTGGTAAATCTCTTATCCTAACCTGGCATGACAGATCAGGGAAGTGCAAGTATCCCCAAGCCCAGTAGAGGACATGAAGAAAGTTGTGGCCAATTTTGGGATGTGCTACCCGAAATGATCTGCAATACAGATTTAAGGGAGGTAAAAACATCAGCTTCTGAAATAAAAGACGTGCAGACCAGTATGTCTGGATGAGTCAGTGGATGAGGAACTGGGCCAGTTGGAAGATTTGGTAAGACTAGGCACATATATCTTCCACATTATCCGTAACCAACAGAGAGCTGGAACAGAAAGGCTGGATTATTCCAGCCTAAGTAACACAGAAGCCAATTGCTTGAGAGAGAAAAACTCCCTGGGAATTCTTGCTTCTGTTTAATTTTGTAGTTAAGTGAAGAACTTGGAGAATAGACAAAAAGTGTATGAGGGAGAGAGGGAAGGAGTGGGGGTATTTTCAGGCAGCTAACTCAATTAGCTCATCCTCGGTGGTACTGCAGACTGTGTTCCAAGGAAAGAAGTTGCATTATCCAAATCTGGTAGAAGTTCTGTATTTGGCATGCAATGACAAGGACTTATCTCAGCTTGCCAGAGCACACCCAAAGAGAACCCACCTGAACCTGTAAAATGCCTGTAGAGACTAGTCCTTGTGGCATGCCTGAACACCAGATCCCTAGAGCAGCTGAAAAAATACCAGGTGCTATGGTAGATGGCAGTTTAAGGTCAGCAAAATAAGGCGCAGGACTGCAATCAAGAGTCCTGCATTTACCGAAAAACCCAGAGAATTCCGTGGTGCTTAACAGAAGAAGGGACTACTCACAATGAAAATGTGTCATCACAACTAATGGAACACGTGGAGATATTGTTTGGTGTGTTGAGAAAGTTCATGTAAAACTGTTCATGAAAACTGTGAAGGACTGACAGGAGAAACTTTCACCTGTAGATGAAGGAAATGGGCAACTGGAAAATGAAATTCTGCAGGAAGAACTTATTAATTAAATACTGACACAACCAAAATAGACGTCATAAATTGAAGGACGGACAGAACAGAGCCCTATATTTGCCCAGTGAAGATCATCCAGCTGGTTGATTGAATGTGCAGATTACCAGCTAGAGATATGCTTCAGAGTTAGAAGAGTCTGTGTTTAAGTATTGG
>VXAV01010433.1:44665-60015 GCA_013399715.1 Alectura lathami
ATAATTACTATTAACAAATATTAAAATAACAAATAACTAATGATAATAATAATAATTAATGATAATCATAATTCTTGTCCTAAAACACATTATGAACTCAATTCCGCATCTACAGGCTTGGACACTGTGAAAATATGGATGATGGTGATCAAACAGCACAGCATTGTGTATTCAGCAGCTACTCCATCAAGTCACAGTGCCAAAAAGAGATTCGGAATATGTCATATATATGGGGAAAAGTATCAGCATGGTACAAATTAGTCTTCAACTGGTCCCAGCATCTCATAATATCTTTGGTTAAAATACATAAGATAGAGGACAAAGTGCTGGAATCTGCTTTGTTTTTGGAATAGATGTTGACGAGGATCCTATAGCCAGCCCTACATCCATATTGTCGTGTTTTAATCAAGAAGGCAGCTATGCACCATAAAGTCATTTTTTTCTCTCTCCACTCCCACTGACACTGGGGAAAGAACTGAAAGAACTGGTAAAAAAAAAAACAAACAAACAGGTGGAGATTATGTGTTGAGATAAAAAACTAAGGCAGAAAAGGAAAAGAAAAAATAAATAATACTGGTGATAATAAATAAAGTTATATATATTCTATGTTTTATGTATACATATATATACAAAACATGTGATGCACAGTGTAATTGCTCACCACTGATGCCCACCCAGTCCCCAGGCAGCAGCAGCCTCCTGGCCGACTCTCCTCAGTTTTACAGTCCTTTCACATGATGTCATGTGCTATGGAATATCCCTCTGGCCAGATTAGGTGAACTGTCCTGGTTCTGTCTCCTCCCAGCTGCTGGTACCCCTGCAGTCCCCCTCACTGGCATTACTGTACAAGAAGTTGAAATGTCCTTGGCTCTGTGCAGAACTGCTCAGCAACAACTAAAACAGTGTGTTATCAGCGTTGTTTCTCTCCCAGTGCCAAAACATAGCATCATACCAGACACTATGAAAACAAAAAATCAACTCTGTCCTAGCTGAAAACAGGACACACGTAAATGCATACATAGGGATGTGGATCTGGAGCTTAGGAAAAGACGAGAAGTGTTACCCCAGCAGGAAGAATCTTGAGGTCATTTGAAATGACATTAGGGTGAAGCAGACTGAAACTTACAAATTTGCCCATCACAAGGCCTCATGGCTTGACAGGACTGCAATACAGCTGCATCATCGGGGTGGGAAAAGGTAAATGCTTTTGTTATTTGAAAGTCATTTAGCTCAGAGGTGAATCCTAGTGATTGCTTCTGCCTTACTCTCCCATTGCTTTCAAAACTTCTTTCAATATTGCTTACAGATGGCAATGCTTAAGGACTGGAGGCATAGCACAACAGTCCGGGCATGTAGGTACCATATGAAGAAAAGTTTCTAAAGAAAAAGCCTTGAGGAAGTTCTGGTTGTGGTTAGATCTGTAGGACATTTTTGCCATGGGTTGCAAGACAGCATATTTGTGGCTGAATCCAGCCAAAGTTTCTTGCACTGCTTCTTTTCATTCAGAAATCATAGGAGAACTTGCCAATTGGTTGGAAAAACTGCTTTGTTTTGATGTCATGATCATATTGAGGCCTTGGTATATTATCTCAAGCACGGCTGGGAGGAACTTGTTTCTCCAGAGAAGGAACCTGCTTGGGATAATCTGAGTCTTTTTTTTTTTTTATTTTTTAATAACAAGTTTTTAACTAGTTTCAGAATGAAGTGGAGTTGCAGAAACAGACTGGAGGAAAGGAATTCCAGAAGCATATCTTGGTATAAAAATGGAGTGGCTAAAAAATCATTTAAAATATTAACTGTCCAGAATGGTGATATTTCTTGCACATTGCTGTTCAGTGTACATGTTCTGAAGATCCAGAAAATGATACTGTCAAAGAGCAACACACTTGATACCATGTGTGAAAACTAGCATGTAGGAAAGCTTTCTGGATTACAGAGAAGTCACTGAAAGGGAGCTGGATGTTCCAAATTTTAAGACTTTTTTCTAGGATGTTAGAATCATAGAATCATGTGAACTGGAAGGGACATTTAACACCTACAGCTGGGTCAGGGTGCTCAGAGCCCTGTCCAGCCTCACCTTGAAGGTCTCCAGGTATGGGGCAGCCACCACCTCTCTGGGCAACCTGTGCCAGTGCTTCACCACTCTCAGTGTAAAAAAACTTTTTCCTTATACCTAGACCAAATCTCCCCTCTCTCAATTTGAAACCGTTTCTCCATGTCCTATCACATCAGACTCTGCTGAAGAGTCTGTCCCCCTCGTTCTTAGAGCCCCTCTTTAGACATTGAAATGCTGCTATCAGCTCTCCCGAGAATATTCTCTACTCCAGGCTGAACAGCCCCAGCTCTCTCAGCCTGTCCTCACAGGGGGGTGTTCCATCCCTTGGATCATTTTTGTGGCCCTCCTCTGGACGCACTCCAACAGCTCCATGTCCCTCCTGTGCTGAGGACTCCACATCTGGACGCAGGGCTCCAGGTGGGGTCTCACCAGCGCAGAGCAGAGGGGCAGGGTCACCTCCCTTGCCCTGCTGGCCACACTGCTCTGGGTGCAGCCCAGGGTGCGGTTGGGTTTGTGGGCTGCCAGGGCACACTGCTGGCTCCTGTCCAGCTGTCACACACCAGTGATCCCAATTTCCTTTCAGCAGGGCTCTGCTCAATCCTTGTATCCCCCAACTTGTACTAACAGCGGGGGTTGCCGCCATCCAGGTGCCAGACCTTGCACTTGGATTTGTTGAAGGTCATGAAATTAGCCCGGGCCCCCTGCTCCAGCCTGTCTGGGACTCTGGATGGCATCCCATCCCTCAGGTATTTTGATTACACCACACAGCTTGGTGTCATCTGCTGACTTGGTGAAGGCACACTCTATGATGTTATTAACTGACTTTTAATTGGAAGTATTAGTTCTCTTTTAATTTACATTTTATTTAGTTATTTATTTATTTTTTCAAGAAATGAACCATAACCATTTTTCAGTTTCTGTTCACAATTTTCTATTTTAATCTTAATTTTTATTTTTCACTTGCTACTAAAAATGAAGTATTAATTTCTGGTTCTCAACTCAAAATTTTCAAGACAGTTTCCTCATTTCCGTATTATTTTCATATCTTATGTCTCATTTTACCTTTAA
The DNA here is from genome assembly GCA_013399715.1 of Alectura lathami. Taxonomy (NCBI): domain Eukaryota; kingdom Metazoa; phylum Chordata; class Aves; order Galliformes; family Megapodiidae; genus Alectura; species Alectura lathami. Next base: position 47,790 of record VXAV01010433.1, read on the forward strand.
AAATTCTCTATGTCTTTCTACAGTTTCAGCATGTGTTGTAGAAAATTCCCGCAGGCGAATACTTCATACACAACGACCAGTTCCAGCTTCACCTATTCTCTAAATGCAGGCTGCTCTGAGCCCACAAGCAATTCATTCTCAATTCAATCTGAGTACAGACATAGACTAACTGCCAGGATTCTCATTGCTGTCCTTTCCAGACCCTAAAATTGGGTTCCTTTAGCACCTCTCAAAATACAAGTTTCCCCAAGCTGTAGGAGAATTTTTTAGAGGCTGGAATATTTGGTAGAAGACAAAACAGCACTATTTCGGGCATGAAGCAGAAAGCACATAGGCATTAAAACAATTCAGCATGGCTAGCTTTAATTTACTATACTGTTTATGATTAAAGCAAACCTGTCCAAACTGTTAGTCAGAGCTGAGTTTGCGCAGCTTTGTCTAGGTGTCTCGTCTTATTTAGGATCTGGACCTCTGGGAAGCAGGAATGCAGAGTCAAAAATGCCTCATGATACACAAGTAAGGAGCAGATAAATTAATTGTCACTGGGTGGACAATGACCGAATGCTGGTTAAAACTCTCCAAGCCCCACTCAGTTTTGCAACAAACTTTTTGTAAGACCCAAGCTTCACTGTAGTCATAGGTGCTCAACAGTTCTGATCTATGGGGAGAGGAGCTTCCCAGTAGGCAGAGGGAGTACAGGTGGTTGAGTTTACCAGCTTTCCAAGTGGTTTTCATTTCTTTTTCCTTCCTGAGATAGTTAAACACACATTCCTCAGCTGTGTAAAAACAAATGGCCTACTCTCCCACTTTGGGTGGATTTCAAATGAAAGAAGGATTAATTAGAGCTTTAGAAAGCTTAAGAGTTAATACGTGCCCATTAAACACTAACCACCAATCATTTGCTGTCTGTTTGCTAGCAATAAGGAGCCATACAAGCAGCTCTGGCCGCTGGCGCTTGCAGGCATGCCGGTGTCTGGGATGGAGGGTTGCATTAACAGGGACCGTCCTAGCGCTGGGAGAGGAGGGAGGATCATGTGCATGTTATGGTGCCTGGCCTAGGAGTGTGGGCAGAGGGCAGGGGGAGAAAGGAACAGATGTTTGACCTTTCAGAGGGCTGGAAAAATGTCTCTGGCTTGAAAACACCAAGAGGGTCAGCATGTCTCTCTGTTGGATTTATTATGGGCTTTGGGCTTGCAGGGAAGTGGAGAGAGGCATTAGCAGTGAGTGGTAACCAGCAGACCAGTGCCACTTGTCTTGGTGCTGGGCAGGTCTTCAGCACGATACGTCAGACGGCGACACTGTGACTTGTACGTGGTGAGGATCTGGGGTGGGAACCAGCTGCACAGGATGAAACGCTACGGTAGTCCTTGTGCAGGAAACACTGCAAGAGTTATTGTCCCTACTTTATAGATTTGGGAAGCCTGGGATTAAATGAGTTGTTGAAGGCCACACAGGGAGCCCGTAGCAAAACCATCAGTGCACTGGGAGCCCTCTCTGCTTTGGGAGGCAGCTCACAAACCACACCATGTCTTGAGGGCAGACATTCAGCAACATTGTGTCTTGTACATATGTTTTAATGGAAGGCAGACTGAAGCATTTTTGTCTTTATTTGCACTAGTAACATCTGTCCATACTTCTAAGACTGCACAATGACTGATAAGTAGCTCAGTAAAGACCTGCAGCAGGCAAAATAGACATACAGCACACAGGGAATATATGCTTAGCTCCCCTGCAAAAATCTCACTGACAGTCTTGCAATAAATATATAATTTTATGGCCTATTTCTCAATCATACTCTGCTACATAATATCATGCTAAGGATTGCTAGCTACCTTGCCAATGGAAATATGTTGCTGGCAAGCGGTAAGTCTCTCCAGATCTGCTCAGGGAGTTCATAACTGTAACAATATAAGCAAATAGATCCTCAGCATATTCCTTTCTGCATTTTTTCTCTTTCTTTCCTCTCCTCCTTCTTCTCCCTCATTATACCCTCTCACTTTATTTCCCCTCCACTTCTCCTCCATCCCTCCCCATCACTCACTCCTCCATTAGTGTTTAGAAGATTTCACAGTTTTCTCCCAGTCCTGGAAAGAATGTAAGTCGATGCTGCTGATTGCCTTTGAAAACATTTGGAACAAATTATCTCTACTTTTGGAATCTGAATAAAGGAATGCAAGCCTCACTGGAGAAATATGAAGTACAGGGTGGGATTCACAGAAGGTCTGTTGCTTTTTTCTTTTTTTCATTTTTTTCTTTTTTTTTTTCGCCCTTTAAAAAAACAAAAGAAAAAAGAAAAAATCCACATTTTCTGAACCTTTTAATATTATTTTTGTTACTTTGGGATGGAAAATGTTTCATCTGGGAAAAGCAAAGTCTCTAGGGAAGTACTTTTTGTGAAGTATCCTCTTCATCAATTATTTTAGAGTTGAAAATGATGATCGGCATAAGACAATAGTTAGCTTGAAATCAATGTGCGTAACAAAGAAAAGAAACAGATGTTGTGTTCTCTCCATCTTCCTCCCAGTGAGGGACAATTTGGGTCACTGAAGTCTCCTTTTCCTGCCTTACACTGCTTTTAGACAACGTGCCTCAGTTTCCCTGCCTGTAAGGTGCTGCCACACTGTGGGGCTGTGGAGTTGCCACTAGTGAAACCATGGAGATCTCCGGATGAAAGGTGCAATGTAAATTTAGGACAAGTCATGCATTTCCAGCTTCAGAGTTTCCTACATGTGGGATTATTTGCATGCATTATTTTATCTTGTCTCATTGCAGAAAATGATGCCAGCCATGAAGTATACTTCCAAATCATCATACAAGCAACTCACATTAGGCGGGAGGAATGAGAAATTTGGAACTCGGGCACTTTTTTTTTTTTTTTTTTTTTTTTTTTCCCCTTAGGGCTTTGTTTTGTTAATGATTCAAGGTTATGTCTAGCATAAATGCAGAAGACATGATAACTGAAGGATGGATAACTTTGCACTTTTTGTGGTCTCAAAATGGAAAGGAGGTCAAAAGCAGAATGACAAAAATTGTGTTTTGCATTGGTTAATATTTTCAGATTGCATACACAGCAAACAGATCTGTAGATATGAGGATGAAAACTTGTCCTGCTGAGGACCAGCCATCAAAACCAATGGTGTTGGTTCCCCTGGGCCATGCATGGCCACCATGTGGACCTAGTAGCACCCTGCTCAGCCTTTCCTTAAAAAAATTTGTAGACTGGGGAAGAGTGCTCACAGGGATTTCAACTGATAACTACCCTGAGGTACTGTTTGCAAAAAATAGCAAATACCAATGACCAAGATGTTTTCCAATTTCTCCTCTTTTTCTGAAGATTCTCCATAGGAGCTCAGGCTTACCCACACTAGAATGCTGATGTGGCTGAGTACAATCTGGTAAGCATCACTGAATATAGAGTGCTGTGAAGATCAAATAAACCTTAAAAAATGCAGATGAAAAATTTTTTCTAAGCTTTGGACTTTTTGTTTCCTCCTTGACTCATAAAACATTGGTAAATCCTGCCCTTAAATATTAGACACGGTGACAGATGCCAAAGTCCTGGCAGGTTTGAATCTGTTCACATAAACCCTATGGGTGTGAATTTGATTCTTTCCGATGATTATTTTGGAATGATTTAATCATATTGTTTTGACCTACTTTTCCTAGTTGCAAACTCCATCCAAGTTGGTTATTGTTTATACTAAAGGACTGTGAAGGATATTTTATATGCTGCTATATTATCTGTGGTAATTTTCCTAAGTATGTTATAGAAAAAAAATCAGGAAGAAAAGTAATTTTAGGTTAAAGAAAAACAAAAGAGTGTACTGCAGGGTGCTGCTCTCTGTTCAAACCCTGGCAAGAGTCCTGATGCAAAGAAGAGGTCTGAGAGTGTGACTCTGGCAGGTCTGGACCTCAGCATTGTGTAAGCTTGCATATGAGAAAGCAACTGGGAGAGAATTATTCGTGAGCTAAAGGAAGAAGTCTGACTTGGAGAATAAAGTTAGAATGGGCAGAAGGCGCAGCACAGAAACTTCCACACAGGGATATAGGAGTGCAACATAAACACAAACCATGGTCCACTGGGTTTCGTGGCAAGTCACAAATCAAAGCATTGAGGGATGGTCAGAAGAGAGAAGGTCACCTACATGGGGTTCGAAGACCATCACTTGGTAGTCCCATGCGGGATCACAGGCAGTAAATTAACAACAGCTGCATCCCAGGGGTATTTTCTGGAGACCCTCTTCTGATTGCACTGACAGGCAGTTTGGGCTCATCAGTGCTACTGCAATAGCAATAATAGAGACAATTGAATTTCTGCTTCCTGGAGAGAGAATGTGCCCTACGGAGCTAGGGAGAGATAGGAATCAGGAAGATCATAAAAAATGGGGAGGGAACCGTTGAGGCGGGGAGTCATTAAAAGGAAGTTAATACTGTGAGTGGGAGGAAGTCTAAGAAAATATAATGGAAGCAGAAATGTAAACTTGAAGGGCAAATTGAGCCCTCTAAGTCTGAGATTTTCAAAACAGTTCTAGGGAGTGAAATGTCACAAAGTTTTACAGGATGCTTGACAACTACAAGACTTTTATACATCTGGTAATCAACTTCTTCATATAAGAGAGCTAAACTCAGAGCAAGTGCCTTCTCCCAGGATGTACTAATGCTGTAGGACAAAACCATCACTAAGAAATGCTCAGACCAACAGCTTGTCTTCTCCATGTAAGTCAGAAATGATCATTAGACCATCAACTTCCTACTTACAATGTAACAAGCAGGAGAACATCTCTGTTTTAGGTCAGTTTTGAACTGAAGCCCAGAAAAAGTAGAAAACTGAGTGTAAATATGTCTTCACCCCTAGATCTCCTGGACTTTAGGAAATCCGTATAAGCACATAGCCTCACTCAGCTTAAAAGCTTACAGCAATGAAATAGCACCAATAAAACATCATTGATAGACTTTTACGTACAGTAATTAGAATGCATTATGGCTGAAGCCTGCAAAACTCTGAGAATAACAGCATTTATATCCACTTGCATTTTCTGCATTTTCATTCTGCATGAGACAAAAGAAATACCTTTAGGAAAAGCATAAATCCTGTGGCAAAGGTTAGGGATTAAAATATAGCTCTGTAAGTATGTACATGTATGTCTAGGATGTGTGCCTTATTCTGAAAGGAGGACAGTCATCCAGACATTGATTTTCCTGCAAGAAATATAATTCACTGATGCATGGTTGCTGTAATTTAGTAAGCTCTATTCGTTCTTCTCATACAGGGATTTTTGCATTCAAAGGATATGATTTGCTAATAAGTTTGTACCTATGTTTTGCAGAAGAGGGAAATCTTTACCTAGAAATCTTCATCTCTACTGAATGCTACCTTTCAGCTAATGAGATTGCTGTCACCTAAATTTTCATTGTTTTAAGAGCAAGTGGCTGCCGACAGTTTCCTTTCAAGCTTGAATGATGAAAGGAAAACACCACGCTGCCTCATCTGGCTAGCTTGCTGAGAGCTAATGAGCCTGAGGCTGCACCCATCTTTGCTATACTAGTGTGACCTTATGTCTGCTAATGCACAGGGAAGGAGTGAAAAATGTACTGCTAGTTCCCTCCAACAGTTCCCTGGGGACATGCTGAATGTGCCAAACAATTTAGTAAATATATATCAAGTTACTGTGTTGAAACATACTTCAATGTATTGCGACCCTGGGTATCTCAATCTGAAGATCGTATTTTATTTTTGCTTGTCTTCCCTCTCTGTGTTTGATGTCTGAAACTTCCACTTTAGAAAAGTATACCTTTTCTTGCTATTTTTTAAACATTACACAAAAAAATTCACTTGGTGCTTAGATTTGTAATGGACTACTTGAAATTTTCTTATTTTTTTCTTTCTTTTTTTTTTTTTTTTTTTCCCTACTAGGTCAATAAAAGCTGATGTGAAATTTGATAGTGCAGAATTTAAGGCTACTATGTTGTTAGTAACTGAAGGTACTGAGTATAGAGCACGCATCTCAAAGAGATTTTCCAGGCATAGTTGGTAGAAAAAAACTCATGGCTTGCCCTTGGTGGAATCTGTGTTCACTTTCCATAAATACTTCTGGAAATCAGCTTTACTGGATTTTAATTTCAAACTCTCGTTTGCAAAATTTACACTCAAAAATGCAATATTTGAAATGCAAGTTTGAAATTCCCACTGTACACTAGTTATTTGCTGAAGCCATCTAATTTCTCTGAATGAAANAAAATGGAATAATGTTAGGTCAGTTGAATAATGTTATTTCCCCAAAGAAAGTCAAAGTAAACCTAAAAATCCTCTAAGTATCAAGGGACTAATAATTACTTATTTTCACAGCTCTAGGATTTGCCTTCTGCTTGAGAATGGTTCAGGATTTTAGAGCAGCCAGTGATATATTTGACCTATGCAGCAGATTTGCTTTTTAACTGAAAGAGTCTTCTTATGTCTGGGAATTTTAGGGTACACCTAGAAAGCACAATCTGGACCAGAGAATGTGGCTAAAAGTGATTAAAAGACGGAGTTTATCCTCTGCCAGGAAATATTCATCAACTTTGAATACTTTGGGACAATCTAGTCAAAAAGTCAGTGGATTAATTGGGCCAAGGGAACTGCACCAGACATTTTCCTGATCAAGTCAGTTCTACATCTCCTGGTAGCATTATCAGCTGCAATAAATGTAGAGCTTCATTTCATGCTTCTCCAGATATCTGTATCACCCATTTATTCTATTATAAACTAAAACATGAATATTTCAAAAAATATCTGTCAGGCTGGCCAAAAAGCTGAGGGAAGCTTTTGGATGGTGACTCCACTAAACATACCCAGTCAATTTCTCCATGTCATGCGGATGTGCTTAATGCATTGCAGAATCACTACCTTGTCCCAGAATGTAAATAATATAGATTCTTTCATAGGATATTGTTGGGCAAATGTCACAAGACAAGCTTTACTCACATTTGGTAACCTTACAGAATGAAGAGGCTGGACCTTTTAGAGATGTTACTTACTCCAGAAGATGCTATGATTTGCTGATAGCCAATCTTTACATGATTTGTCAGTCTATGAAGTTAACAAACCTTCACACACAGAAAAATAAAAGACGTCTTTAGCTATTCCACCCACATGCCTACCCATGCTCTTCAGTCTTGTTTTAGAGGCTTCAAGAAAACAAATTTCTACCATTTGCCTTGAGGACCTTCTTGGTAACTGAAGAGATGCTTATCTTTTGGGCAGTCACTCCCTATGCTGGAAGAAAGATATTTGCAAATAGCAATTCTGATCCAACAGAGTGACTATGCAAATAACATATGGGGAGAAGGAATTGCTTTCCCCAAACTGGGGCAAAGGATGAAGCCAATCACCCCATGAGATACTTGACCAGCCATGATTACCCACCAATGCCACACAGTGTCTGCTGGGGCCATATCTGATGGGCATCTCGCATACAGTGGGCGTGCTGCAAGAAAGCAGGTCTGAACACAAACCTCTTGCCCTGTATCTCAGTCTGCTTGCTTTTCAGTGGGCTGTTTTTTGTTTTGTGGTTGTCAACCCTCATTTTTTTCTTGTGCTGTTTGAACAGTGGAAATGATGGCTCGTTGGCACTGGTGCTGCTTTCCCCTCACATTAAGCCTGTCTGAGTTATTATTGCACTGCAGTCACTCAGCCCCTTTTGCTTTCTGTGGCATCAGCAATTCCCTACAATAGCTCTTGTAATGCCCTGTAACCCTGTGGATGTGCTTTAAAACCCTGAGCCGCTAATAATGGGAAAAAAGTTTTTGTTTTTATTTTATTTTTATTTTATTTTTTCCTGTGGTCCTTACCTTCACTGCAAATAAGTATTAAACCTGAAATGTGGAAAATTCTGTTTGATTTCCTTTATTTGCCTCCATCCGCACCTTTCTGAACTACTACAATAAATCCTTCATACTAATTATTATTCTGTAAGTCTCTGAACAGCATATGCTTGCATACAGCTTAATGCACAGAAATGCTGCATGGCCCTTTTCCAAAAACTACAATCAAACCAGGACAAGATTAAGTGTATTCAGGGCCAACACACCCACAATCTAATCAAGACAAGAAGAAGAAATCTTGGCTCCGTTTGGGTCAATGGGAGTTTTGCCACTGACTTGAGTGAGGTTAGGATTGCACCCAAGATAAACAAATATGAGACAAGACAAAATAAAATAGCTTAGAAGTGGGAAGGTTTATGGATGAGTCATGGGAGAATAAGAGAATGGACATTTACTTTCTGGAGGGAATGAAGGTGAGGCAAAAATGAAATATGAATATTTATTTGGCTGAGTGTAGGAAAAGTGAGAGTTGAAGAGAACAGGATCTTTGACTTTTGATTTGGTTCTCAATTGAAACTGAGAAATGCTGGGTCCAGGAATATACTGTGTACCCCCAGACTTAAGGTCCCTGCGACTCATAAAACCAGTCACTGAGGAGAGGACCTACTTCTGTTCTTGTTATTACATGGGTACCTTTTTCATTTGGGCTTTATGTTTTGGTGAAATGCTGCTTAAAATGTTGCTGTGGGAGATGTTCATGAGGGCAGTGTTAGCTTTGCTGAGGTTGCTCTCCCTCTGTGGGGAAAGGCGTTCTCCTGCAGAATATAGTCCCCCAGGATGTCACTTCTAAATTAACCTCTGCAAGACTTTATTGCTGCCTGTTGTGGCAATCAGCAGTACAAAGTCCAGCTGGAAGCCAGTCATTAGTAGTGGTGTACTCCAGGGTTGCTAGGGTACTTGTACTGGGGCCAATAACAACAGATATCTTCATTGATGAGCTGGGAAATGTCTGGAGGAGATATAAACCTGGGAGGCTGGTACAGGAGATGGGTGTGATGCCTCTCATAGGGAGCTGAACAGCCTGACGGAGGGAAGGCTCAGGGAGATCTTACTAATGAATGAATCCCTGACTAGGGACAGCAAAGAAGACAGAGACAGACTCTTCTGAGTGGCACCCAGCAACAGGAAAAGAGGCAAAGGACATAAGGTGAAAAACAGGAAGTTCTGCTTAAACATAAGAAAACGTCTTTTCACTTTTTTTTTTTTTTTTTTTTTTTTTTTGGTATGTGTCCCTAAAGAGACACCCTGAGCNTTTTTTTTTTTTTTTTTCCTGTGAGGGTGGTAAAACTCTAGGCTGCCCAGAAGAGTCGTGAAGTCACTGTCCTTGGAGATGCTCAAATCCCAGCTGGACATGGTCCTGAACAACCTGCTCTGGCTGACCCTTCTTCAGTGGAGGGTTGAAATAGATGTTATCCAGAGGTCGCTTCCAGCCTCAGCTGTTCTGTGATTGCATGTGTTCCCTACTGGGTACGAAAAAAAAAGCCATAAGAGCCTAAAATTTGCTTACGTGAGTTCTTGACATGTCTGTATCTATGCTCCATGTATTTGGATAAATTGCATACTCCTTTCCCTAATCCTCTCACTTCCTACAGACAGGAACATCTCTAACCGGCCTAGGCCAAGTTTTACAGAACTTCACCTCAGCTGCAATTAATAGAGGTTTCTTCATACACTTGAGAAGAAACAAGACTGAGCACTAGTGAAACTGGAATGGCCGAGTCACCTTATGAAATTCAAGATGCTGACAGTTTGTGATACCTATAGTGATGCTGGCTTCCATTAAAATGTCATTCAACAGCACTTACTACATGAATTTATTATTCTGAGTGCAGAGAAAAAGTTTGTCATCATGTATGCTAGTGAATACCAAGTCATTGTACTCTGTCAGTTGTGGTTTCAGGTGTAAGACCTGAAAATGGCAAAGAGGGAGACAGAACATTTTGGCTCAGTCACAAAGAGTCACTGTCCTCAGGGTGACTTAGTGCTGCTTCATGGAAAACTCTTCTTGCTTCTCGGCATTACACTGAATCCCTGCTAAAGCTAGAACTGATCTGCAGTCCACCTTTCTCTTTGCTGAAATGAACCAGTAAGGAGAACTGGTTCCTTTGAGAAGAGAAGAGAACACTTCTTACACCAGGAGTGTAGGAACAGAGCATGGGTAAGTGCAACTTATTCTCTCTACTCATTACAGGTTTGTAATGACTGCTTGGAAATAGCGTGGATGCAGCTGTTTAGCAAAATAAGCTCTGACTGACTTACACTGAATATGGATCCTAAAAGCAAGAACCATGGCTTTAAGAAACCAGGCTAAGTGACATGGATGAAGAAAGATTCAGAGCTCAAATAATAACAGTAGACATGGTTGCCATTGTCATAAAAAAAAGTAGAAAGGAGGGGGTAACCACTGGCAAAGATGTTCTAAAAGACGTAGTAAGACAGTCTACTTAAAGCAGTGACGAGACAAGAAAGAGAGAGATGACATATCCACTTCCAGATGAGATCTACAGAAAGCAGTAATAATGGAGGGACATTCTGGAAATTGTGAGCTGATTGAACAAGATATTGGATCAACAGAAGCAAGTCTGAAATTATGACAAATAGTAAAAGACAATCAAGAGCAGTAACGAGAAAGAAGTTCAGGTAGAAAAGCCTGGGTACAGTACGAAAGACTAAGAAACTCAAAGGAACAGATTTGAGCTAGTTACTGAAATGGACCAGCTGCTTAGGAAGCAGAAGAGAAACATTTTGTTAATTTTTTACGTTTTTGCATTTTATTATGTACAGTGAATTACAGATGCAAAAGCTGGTATTGGAGAGAGTTTCTAGTTCGTCTTTCTTCCACCACTTTTTACTTACAATATTTCCCATCTGCTGAGTTAGGCTTAGTAAGAGTACGCAAACATTTCCATCAATCTCAGAACTGAACAACTTGATTCTAGCTTTCTCCCCAAACCGAAACTTGAGACAAATATGTCAGGAAATATTTCAGGGAACTGTTTGGAGGAAAACTTCTCTGGCAGATCATTTAGTCTGCAAAAAAAGTCAAGTGTGTCCTCCGTCCAATGAAAAACCCCCATTCCTTGAAGCAAGGATATTTATACACTTTCTGCTTATGTGGGCACATGGCAGTAATAAGCAGATTTTCATTTGGGATCTTTCCTTCTTGACCAGTTCTGAGCTATCTCTAGCATATATCAAGCTGTTGTGATAAGCAGTCAAGGTTTTGTTATGATAGTTGCCACAAACAAAAGGATAATCGAAACAGCTGACATAGTAGGTGGCAATATTAAGCTGGGAAAGGCAGTATGAGCACAGGGCATCCAGCANATCAGAGAAAACTGGTTATCTATATCCTAAACTACTGCATCACTGTCTACATTTAGGTATTGAAAAAGCTGAGAGTATCTTACCATAACTGGGAAATACAAGATTATCCCCCTGGAATTGCCTAAGCAGGATTGCTCTACTTACACAGTGTTGTTTTGCTATGGTTAAGCACAGTGTTGTCTTGGTACAGATCCCTCCCTCTTGCTAAGCTTGCAAAGCCCCAGTTCAGTGCAAGGGAAACAATGGAGTCAAGAACCGGGGCCAAAATGTGAGATTACAATGAATCTCCTAGACTGGCACTGATCAAACCAATATCTGCTGTTACTGTGTCCTGTGGATGACACTTAGCACATCCATATCATAATGTAAAATGAGAGTGAAATCACTTCATGAGCTGATCAGTTATCACTTATGCTGCATTAACCTAGTTGATTGCAGATTGTGGACACCCATGCAGTAATTTTATGACTGTGTGTATAGGTACATTAGCCTGTATAGCTGAAAAAGAGATTTAAAAATCAGAACAGAGCCAAAATTCTGAAAAACCAAAACTCTTGTGTCACATCCCACCTTGCTTCATGCTACAGAGGCATTTTCCTTTAGGAGGTCACTCAAACACATACCAGCTGCTAATCTGCCTACTGTCCAAAGACAGGCCAATTTACCAGTCTCTAGTACCTTGTATAATCATTCACACTTGTGAGAGGTCACTAAAAATATGGCACATGAGAGCTGCATTGTTTAACACCCACTGTGTACAGATGTAAATGGTCAGCCACTGTGGAAAGCAACTGAGAAGGGATACAATAAACCATGTTAATTAAAACTCTGAGTAGAATAACTGAATGAAAATCAGTGGAAAAAGACGACTCAATTTCTTACTTACGAGGCATATTTGCACTTCCTATAACACCAGAAATAAACACAGCAACATCAACAAAACATATTGTAATTATCAATGACTTTATCATCTATCTCAGAAGTAAATTTCTACAAAGAGCCTCATGAGTCACAAAGCCTTTTGCCATTGCATCAA
>VXAV01010435.1:766-17472 GCA_013399715.1 Alectura lathami
TGTGAGCTAAATGAAAGGTTGAGACTGACTCGTCTGTGAATGCACTGCTTGTTGACTGGCTGGTGTTCACTGCTTGTCTCCTTTTAATTTCCTGTCTATCATCACGTGTTTTTCCTTCGTGTCTAAAACTCCGGACTTACTTACAGGAGCAGGGATCCTGTTAGATATTATTTATGCAACCCTTACTGGAGTGCCGTTACTGGGAATCCGGAATCATGCAGTAAATAAACTAATCCCCAAATTTTCACCTTCATTTTTTCTCCCCTAATCATTAGCTTAAAGAACTTGACATTTACAAGAAAGGGACATCGTTCATAGTGTAACATTAAGCCTGATTCAACAGACTTTCTTTTTACCAGTATCTTCTCAGTGCATATCCCTATAAGTTTAATATTCATGTGAAATTGCGTGTCATTGGGATAGGCTTATATCAAAATACAAAGGCAAGTACCCACACTTTCAGAAACCCTCTGCCATGCCTGCTTGTATTTATTTTCTGAAATGACATTAAGGAGCTTGAATTGAAGTTTGTGTGTCATGCATGACATTGAATGGGGTTACAAAGAGGGTCTACATGCAGCTGAGACAAAACCATTTAAAGAGATGTTATTTTCATGGAGCTTTATATCCAGCACTGTTAGGCACCTAAAGCAGCAAAGCCCATAAGCTTTACAGGTTATTAGGAAAGGAAAAAAAAAAAAAAAACAATTTGCTTGCATGACTGTTTAAATAGCACCATCAGGTGGGGAGGTACATGTTCCTTGTGGATTTGCCCAGTATGGTTCCAGCTCTCAGTGGAAACAATCTGCTGTTTATTCTTCCTGGGCACATTTGAATTCTGGCACATTTGGCACATTGGAGTTCTGACACTATGCCAGACCTCTGGCACGTTGGAATTCTGGCACAATTCTGTGAATTTCAAGGAACCAGGTAGCATTAACTACTTCAATCGCACTGTGCAGGGCTTGTGAGCCGTGAATAAGTAACACCGCAACCAGTCTCCAGGTGAAGCACTTCACTTTCAATACACCAAACCAAATTTGTTCTAATCTATGGGCTTCAGAGTACTGGGACTTAGGTGGGATAGGCCCTGTTGCATCTTTGCAACATGTAGGATTGAACGCTACAATTTCTTCTGCAGGCTTATTTAAACTCCTGGTGGTTAGCAGTTACTTTAAACGAAGATGGTCAGCTGTTCTCCAGTGTAAATGTGGTATGTCTGTTCTTATTCCAGTCCACTGGAATAAGTGTCCACTTTATGAAGAGAAAATTGAGTTACTGTTTTGATGTGTTAGAGCATAAAAACATAATTAAATCTGAAACAGCTGTTTCTTGAAAAAGGTGGGAAATCTATTGTTCAAAATAAAATCTCAGATTTGATCTTTGTTTGGACAAAGTTAGTCTATGAGTTTAAATTGATAAACTCTTGCTCTGCTGGAAATGAACTCTGTTTATTACTGATCAGAAGTTTGCCTTTCAAAACCACAATGATAACGGTAGGGCCAATAATATTTTCCAAACTCTTGAACACCTGTCCATCAGAAACAACTAGAAATGGATTTTTTTTTTCAGCAGAAGTCCCAAACAGGTAGCATTTGTGAAGACTACAGTGTTCTTTTTCAGCTTTCAGAACATCTGTCTTGTATTTCATTTACCACTCTTGCAGGATGCAAATAACAGCAGGCACAGACAGAGCTATTAAAAATGTAAGAGCTATTCCAGTAAATCAGTTAGTTTGCAGTAAATCAGTTAGTTTACCATTACTGAAGTTCTGTATGAAGTGAGTCTCACTGTTGGCAGAACAAGATCTCGTAATAAATAATACAAAATATTCTCTGTTTTTTATGAAAGGGATTTTGTAGAGAAACTTCAACAGTAAATGATTTAATGGGATATATGATGATCTATGGAGCTGCCTTGTTGCATCTCAGAACACTGAAAATCCTGGTACATACGAAGTCCTTGGAGGACCTCTGTCTTTTAAATGGTTGTAACCAGCAGCTGATTCTTAGTCTTTTCTGTTTTTGAGAAGGTGAAAATCTGAACTTCTAAAGCTTGTAAAGAGTTCAAGAGAGCGAATTATTTCTCCCTACTGGAGGCTACAGTACCATCAAGTGAAATACGCTGTGGTCAGCAGAGGCATCTACCTAAATGGGCAGAGATCCTCTGGAGATTAGAGCACACAGAGGAAATCATTCTCCACTGGAAAAGGAGACCACTGCAGAGAGTTAGCTGGGCACACAGGAGGGTGAGTCTCAGAAATAGATGGGATCTGTCAAACTGATTTCCTGCTTTGTGATGGAAGGACAGAAGCAAAAGTGCATTTATAGTAGTGGAAGCCGGACAAGATGGAATGAGGAAGGATGGAAGACACGAGGTGTTATCACATGTTCACCTCACCCTTCCGTCATAGCCTGTTGCTATCAGTAGGTATAGTGATATGTCAAAATCTCACAGATGTGGCTCTGCATTTGTCTTAGATACTCATGTTATCTGCTCCCCACAAGCTGGCTCCTCCCTAAATCACTCACAACAAAGAAAAACTTCCAGTCCTGTATCATTCTTGAAGTTCTCATATTGTCCCACATTCCTTTTCTTCTGTTCATCTACTTGTCTAACAGAGCTGGATTCAATGACAGTTTCATTAGTGCCAAATGCAAATTTAATATAACAATTCTGCGTTTCTTTTACTTCTTACACATCTAAGGACTATACTAGTTCTATCAAGTTCTTTTCTCTCCCTTGTTTCTTTAGTTTTCCGTCATCTGCAGATTTTGAACATAATGGTGTTCTTTCATTCCAGATCAAAATAAAACATTCAAAAGCCTAAGGCCAGGGCAGAACCTCCTTAGAAACACCTCCACTTGACCATATTCTCCCATTTACAGGAGTGAAAAATACATTTGGGATTTGCATGCAAAGGAAGGCCAAAAAAGGAGGTATTGGAAACTTGTGGGTAGATGATCGCAGCAGAAAAAATAGTAGTTAAAAGCTTTCAGGAAGAAAGAAAAAGAGTGCTCAGAAAAGAAAACTACATCTTAATAATAATGAAGTATCAAGACAATCAAACAGCATATGGGATTATGAAAACAACCTTAAGGGAAAAACTAATGTGACTATTTTCCCAGGAGGATATTATGGTCCTACACTTAAAAGAATACTTCTTCTCTCAGAAACAAAGTGCATGCAGTTTGAGTAAGTCAGGACACAGATGCAGTGAAATACAATTTACTATTCCCAAGGTGGAAGCAAAACTCATGGAGGTCAATGCTTATGGATCAGATGGGCTGGGTAGTATTCATTCTATGTACTAAATATACTAGCACTGACAGTGTAAAATTTTTTTAATGATCATAGCAAACTGAGAGCTCACACCATTTCCGAAGCAAATAGTGAACGTATTGTCTACTCTGCTGCAAAGCAAAAAAGTGACTTAGCCAACAACAGGACGACTAGTCTGAATTTAGTGGCAGAGGAGATTGGAGAACAAATTTTGAAAGGAAGAAAGAAGATAAACTGATGAAATGCGACTTGGTTTCATGAAAAATAATCTGGGCCAGAATTGCCTCATGTTTTTCTTCAGTGAGGTGACTGATTTTCTAGACAAGAAGACAGTAGATCTAGTTCATCTGGATTTTATTTTTTTATATGGTACCACACAAGAAGTTATTAGTTATGCTGAAGTTTATGAGGTGATAAGACACAGACTAGAAGGCAGATAACAGCTTTGTAATGAAAGATGAATCAACAATATTGAATGGAATTGTTGGTGCATTCTACAAAGCCTAGTCTTGTGACTGATACTCAACTTTTTCACCACTGATAGGTAGAATAATTAATCCAATATTCCTTCCATATCAGTGCAGTATTATAGCCTCACTCAGAATTTCCTTTTGTTGGTAAATTAATTCTTCAAAATTTTGGTCTGGGAGTAGGTTGGTCCTCAAGGGCTATTTTGGGAAGCAGTGTTCGATGTCTTCTATAGATTACCTTGGCACAACAATGAAATAGATGTTTGCTAAGGAAATTAGGAGGCTTGGTCAATGCAGAGGTAGATAAAAATTTTCTATAGAAGAATAAGGCAACTTGGACAACTGGACTGATGGAAACATAGTAAAATGTAATCATGCACAATGAAAGCTATAATTTTAGGAATTCATATGAAGTCTGCTTGCTGTACAAAGGAGACTCATCAGCTGGAAACAGCTGAGGAGGAGACAAACCCAGACGATAACCTCCAAATAAATCTTATTGACTATGTACGACCCAGACTGATATGAGAAAAAAAATGTAAGTCTTTTACCTGACCTTGCTGTTTTTCCAGTTTATCCTCTTAGGTCTACTCGTCCAAATTACAGCCTATCCTTTCAAAGGGACATTAATCTCTTGTCTTACTGAGATCCTTCCACTGTGACCTGAGACTCTGTCATGACTAGGTCAGCAAACCAGCTGCTCTGTGTTGGAGGGGAGATACCACACCTGACAACTTGTAAGAGATGATCATAGTATATGTCAGTGTGGATTACTGAAAGGAATGATAAACTGCCACTGAATTATAAAATGAGGGAGACTGTGAATACAGCATCTCTGAGGAGTTTACCCAGACAGCAGGAAACTGTGCTGGAGGCAAAAAGAAAAATCTAAGTATCTAGGAAATATTAGTAAAAATCCCAGGTGCACAGCATTCCTCTGACTGTTCAGAGAATTGGCAAATACTGACTCCAGCTCTAGGTGCTTATTATGATTGCTTTGCCAAGTCACAATGATGAAGTGTGATTATTTGCCCTTTTTTAGTATTTCTTTCCATGTCACAGGTGGTTAATTTTACTGTGAAAAAAAAAAAAAAATCTTTAGAAATATAACTCAACTATTAATTGGCTACAGAGAGCAGAGAATAACACAGGGGTAAGTTCTCTGTAGCAAGACTCCAAAAAAGAATCCATCAGTTAGAAATGAACATTGTATCATACTTTCCAGATTATTCACAGGATTAAACCAACTATATACACAATAAGCTCTCTTTACAGATCTGAGAACAGCACAGGCACAGAGACCCATTTGTTTTGGATGGTTTTCAAGACACAGTATTGTTTATATTGTGCAGTGGCCC
The DNA here is from genome assembly GCA_013399715.1 of Alectura lathami. Lineage (NCBI taxonomy): Eukaryota > Metazoa > Chordata > Aves > Galliformes > Megapodiidae > Alectura > Alectura lathami. The sequence goes on from VXAV01010435.1 coordinate 5,877, forward strand.
AGTGCTGTGGAAGCAGAAACTGTAGGTTGTAATGGGCAAGCCGAGGTACTTACAGAACTGTGCTCTAGGTAAAATCAGCTTTCTAGTTGGAAACAGAAGCGTTGGGAACAACTGCAGCAAGAGGGATATTGATCTTGAAAATGGACTTTTATGATACAAGAGAAAGAAGCAAAAAGAAAGAAGCCACAAAGTGAGAAGTTTAGCTAGGTCTGATGCTGACTCTGCTTCCAGGTGTGTTTAGTCTGGCTCTGCTGAAAATAGTGGTGAAAATCTTGTGAAAACAAGATAATCAGAAGCAGATTTTGTCATGATTTTTTTTTTTTTTTTCTGTAAGCAGTGATTTTTTATTCAGTATGTTACATTCTGCATGCTAGATAAAATTCAGTGTGTTGCAATATGTTAAGTACTAAGCACGCCTGTTCAGAGACTGAAAGAAGACATGAGGTTAGAAGGCAAGAAGGACATGACAAACACTTGCTTTTGCAGTCAGCAGGCTGAATGCAGGTGTATTGGTTGCCTCCCACTTCAGTACCCGAACTGTCTGTTGCCTTGGCATAGTCTAGTTATTAGGCAGGGTGCAGGAGAGGATTGCGTCAAGTAGTACTTCTCTGAAGCACTTTGGCAAGGTCAGTAGAGAGGAGGAATAAGCACTGGAGATGGTCTGATATTTGATGAGTGTTACCAGAAGCCAGCTGTTCAGGCTCAGCCTAAAAAATTTATGATATGTTCAAAAGTGGAGTTAGAAACCAGAGAAACACATGATATATGGTCAGACTAGTAAAACCCTTAGGAAATATGTACTGCAATAAGCAAAAGAAGGCAATAAATATAATACATGTGCCACATCATCTGTGGCCTGGCATAGTGGTGAAGGCAGAGGTAGAAGGCGGAGGCAAAAGTTGGCAGTGGAGGCTGAGCCCATAGCTCAGCTGCAGACAGCTGCAGACAGGTACAAGCTCAGGCCTGAGCTTTGCTTGCTCGTCCTGCAGGGCATAATACCTTTTTAAAAAATACATGTATTTTCCTTTATTAGAAAACACAATGGTTAATTTTCTGTGTGCTAATTTCTTTCCCAAGGCAGATAACTGTGCAGTTGGTCTGTCTGGGAGCCTTGGTCCTTAGCCATCCATCCTGGCCTCCCAAAACCCCACCTCTTCCTTCTGCAGACTCTGCCACTTGGCCTAGCTGTGCCAAGAGGAGAGATGCTTTCCTACTAGGAACATCTGTAAGTAAGAACTGATTGTAGAACTCTGTGTTGATGTGGCCAAGCTCTATTTTACATTGTATTTGTGTCCTTGCCTGTTTCCTCCTCCCAATCCCTGTGGAATAGGGCTCATATCAGAATACTGCCACGCAACACTCCTACATTAACAGGACCAAAAAGAAGAAACCTAATGAGGGAAACCGGTGGAGGAGTGTCATGAGCAGTCACTTAGCTGAGGTGCTTGGGAGTAGAAAAGTACCAGAAACTGTCACTTGATGCTGTTAACTCTACCAAAACCCAGAAGGCTCAGCAATTTCAGTTTAGAAGGTTGAGAAAGTGGAAATTGAAAAATTAGAGTAAAGCAATAGGAAGGAACAAAGACATGACTGGACCCAGACAGGTCCAGCTGGAGGGATGCCCAGTTGCTGCAGAAGAATTTAGGTGGAGAAGTTTCTGGTCTCCTTGAATATTGCTGCTTTCCCCATGCAAAATGTCACTGTATTTTGTAAGCTTAGAAGATGCTGTTCTTCATCTGCCTGTTCAGAAAGACATTTTACAGCACTTCTGACCAAGATTAAATGAAAGCTAACAGCGCTGTACCTGCAGTCCTGTGAACCAGGTTTGTATTTCCCTCCCCTCAAACTGCAGGGAATAAGACTTTACATATTCTCCTGCATGAAATTAGCATTTGGAAAATCAAGTGCAGTAAATCCAAGCATCTTTGTGGGCTGCAGTGGAATGACTTTTTTTTCACATGACTGGCTTCACACCCTTCCTGACATGGAAGGGAGGGACTGTTTGCATCTAAGTGCTGACCTCCACCTCTCCTTATATTCTCAGCCACATTTAAAGAAAACAAATGTATGTACTCCAGTAACTGGTTACCACACATGTAGCTCTTAGGTTTTGAGCATGAGAATTGCTCTATTGTGCTCCTATTTCATGCTCTGCTGTCTTTTTTCTGCTCTGGCATTCCAAGTCCTCTTTCTCTGAGTCTTCTCTCATATGAAGTCCCACCCTTGACCCACATGCACTCTGCCTTCACTCCAGAATGTTGGGATCTGGTAGATGGTGGGAAATCTAGCTCAGATTGGGACTCTGGTCCACAAAGATGAATGAGGGCACCAACTCCCACTTGTACAGCTCCTATGAGACATTACAGTAATCTTTCTGATCTCAGGGATGGAGGATTTGAAAATAAATATTTGGATTTCCTACTTGATGATTTTAGAAACACCTGTAAAATTTCTATTAAAAATAAGTGGTATTTTGTAATCTATTACTTCTGAGTTACCAATGAAGATGAATGTTTTTTGTTAGAGTGGAAGTCTTACCGTTTTTAAGCAAGCTCCTTAGTACATGTATAGGTCAAATCCACAGCTCCTTGTAAGGAAAGGCAATTGTGAGCCAATTCACTTTAGAGAATAAGGATAAGGTTTAGAGGCTAAAATTCTTTGATGCTTCTGGAGGAGCCTCCTGTGTAGCTCTGCACTGGCAGTCACTGAGACTTTTCTGTAGATTGATTGAGAATTTTCCATGAAATATTTGTCCTTTTTGCTGTCAGAAAAATAAATAAATAAATAAAAAGTTTCTCCATAAAAATGAATGTATCTAAAGGGAATTTTCTATATAGACCAAAATGTTTGCTTTCTCCTTAAGCCATCAAAATGAAATATTTTGTCTCTGTTCAGTTGAAATCACAGTATTTCACTTCTTTAAATAAAGAGAGAGGAATTTTGTTTATGTTCAACACCAAAGTGGAGGTTTATGCTTGTGTGCTCATGTCTCAAAGCAGGTATAATTCACGTTCCCACCTTTCCTTATGGATGCACTACAGCTTCCCTGGGAAACCTTGCTCTCTTCTAATACTAAACTGTCAGATTTTTTTTTTTTTTTTTTTTTTTTCCTTCACCAGAAATTGGATGATTCAGCTTAGCTCTCTGAAATAGGATTTAAAAGAATTTTGTCCCAAGTGAAGTTCTGTTAATTAGCCCTTCCTTTGATCTGGGATAAAAAAAAATCAAGTTATTGGAATTTCCCAAAGGAGAGAAATTGTGTTTTGTGGCCTCTTTGCCACTGACTGTTGCTCAGTCCCTCTCTCACTCCCTTGAAAAAAGAAGAGAAATTGCTCCAAACTGAGGTGCTCTAGTGTGGTCACTGTTTCAATTTGAATTCAGTCACACTTAGAATAAGCCCAGGAGAGAGTCTGGCAGACACATAATGTGTTAAATGACACAAAAATGTAATTATTATGATATGGCATGCAGTAACTGGGAAGTTCTGAAGTAGATGAAAAAGCAGCAGTCCTTAGATATTGATTTTCCTATAGCATAAATGGTAGGCAAGTGCCAGGAAAATGAGTCATCTCTTTTAAATTTATTTTAATGGTTAATTTTGGCTCTAAAAATAAAATGCTGATTAATTACCTTTTTAAAACACTTTAATAATGTCACTATTTAACCTTTACAGGAACCCAGTGGAACAGCTGAATTTTACTACAGCCAATTTAGAGATAATTAAGGAGCAGATCTGTTAAAACTTCTTCCTTTTGGGTACCTTCTATTTTTTTAATGCCCACCTGGTGGTACCCAGCAGCTAAAGAGCCTCTGCACCCCCTGTTGTTTCAGGCTGAGTTGTGGCACCTCCAAACATTCTTCCATCGAGGTTCCACAATTAATACCTGAGTCTGCGAGCACCCACGGTGATAAACTACTTCTGAAGACACCCTTGTGACTGTGTTCCTGGAGGCCACGCAGTGTGAGGCAGGCAGCGGTCATATTATTGAACAGATTCAGAATACAGGTATTTTTCCTGGGTTTCGACTTCAAGTATTGTCCTTTATTTTCCTTTTCAAAGGTATGATACAATTAGTCTCAGAAGTAAAACAGAGGAAGATTCGAGGTTCGATTTTTGGAGTGGAAATCATTTTGATGTGGCCCTGCAGGAGAACTTCATCAGTTGTTACAGTCCTGACTGTCCAAGAAGCACTCAGAGGGGGTGGGCGATGTGACGACTGAAGGCTACACCATGCCATGCACGTGTAGAGCGCAGTCAGGTCACTCCCTGCCAAACACAGAGAAATCAGCCGTGAGGGTGGCTGAAGGCCCAGTGCCCAAACGCCCTCCCTGGCTGCCTCAGATTTAGTGGGCTGGGTGCGTTACACAAAACCAATCCATTTGGTTGTGCACAGGCACAGCAGCATCCATACCCCTTAGGACAGATGAGAACAGTTCCATTGCTTGTGGTGGTTGATGCTCCTAGAGATACTGCAGTACGTGCTTTGCTTGTGCAGCCCCCCAATGGCTTTCCTGTAGCCTAGAGTACTACTCTAGGCTGTAGTGTGCTGCTCACTAGAAATGAGGTCTGAGGTCTGGTGTAGTCTTGCTACAGTGTATTCACAGGCCACATAGACTTTGCAGAGGACAATAAAGACCAAGATATTGTGTTAGGACACATTCCTCTGTTTGATTTCAAGGAGTGCAAACATAATGGCTGCCAACAGCTGGAAAACTGTGCTTTTCTTTCCTGTATCTTCTGAGGCCACTGTTAGTCCCAAGGCAGCAATAAACAGAGTGAGAGAAAAGGCCAGAGAGCCTAGCAGCATTTAAAAACTCTTTATCAGGGGTACTATTCTGACAGAAAATCCAGTAGGGATGGAAAAACCTTGAAAGCATACAGACAAAAGAGCAACTATGGGAAAATACGTGCACATCCCTGCCACAGACTAATTAGAGAAGGGATATATTTTAGGTCAATGGATAAAGCAGTTGGTAGTCTGGGTGACAGAAGTTTAGCTCTGGAAGGAAATCAAATATGCACATTTGTTCAGTTAATAAATAAATAATGTAAACTGTTGGAACTGGAAAACAGCAACTTTCCTGTTTAAGGTCCATGCAATCTAGCCACCTACCACTGACAGTAACCAGCACCAAATGTCCCAAAGAAAGCTGCAAAATGCAGTTTAGTATAGTGTTTTGAAACAAAATACGAGAGTAGTTTCTTCTAAAACTTCGTCAGTTATGAGCTGGCTTGTGCCTTGACATGAAAGGTTCATGCTTCGTTTCTAGTGTTTCCATCTCTCACAGTGTATTATTGTCCTTCTTGAAGCACTGGCCATTCACTTCTGTGAGCATCTCAGCTTCCTTTAGGACAATTGAACTAGTAAACAAAACAAAGAGAAAAAGAGAAGAAAAAGAAAGAAACCGACGGTCTTATCCTTCCTGGGAAAAAAACTTGACGAGAGATTTCAAAGGCTGACATGGATTCAGAGGAGACTGGACAAACATGGGAAAGAAACGCTCTGTGTTACTAGTTGTACAGAAACCATTCCTAGCGCAGCAAATGTCTCTACCTGAAAACAATTGGAGACCGGAAGAATATGAGAGGAGAACATCAGATGTTCTTGTCCTGTTTTTGCTCTTCCCTTGGGATCTGCTTTATGGCATCTGTCGGAGATGGGACTAAATGTACTTCTGGTCTGATGCAGGATGGCCATTCATTCATATAGTGAATAGCATCTACAGTGTGAAAAAAATCAAAAGACTAAAGTATAAATCTCAATTTATTTGTTTCATCTCGCAAGACAGTTTTGGAATATTTTCTAGAAAATCTGTGCACTTCTCCCTCAACATTTAGGACTGACTACATCTGTCAGAAGTTCTAGGTATTTAAGTAGTTAATACTGAAATGGTGGATATTCTTTTAGCTTTGGAATGGTAACGTACTTCATTTAGTAACAGCAAGAATGTGGTGCATTTTCAGCAAAAACAATAAGAGTTCTTTTTGAAAGTAAGAACTTATGAGAACATTTTGTTTTAGTATCAACTATAAATAATCATTTTACTGTTTTTTGTTTGTTTGTTTGTTTTTTAATGGAGGAGTGGGGGGTNATCATTCCCTATTACCAGGGAATGATTACTTTTACTGCAAGACTGACACTACAGCACAAAGTGGCATTCTCACTCAGGAAACAACTTCACTGTGTGGTTTCACTCTGGAACTAGAACTTGCTGGAGCTGAGGAGGCCTCAGTGCTCTGCTGGACTGAGGCCTTAGCTGAGAGGGCTCTCAGTGTGTTAAACAGGCAGCACTGAGCAAGGGCCTGTGGCCTCCTGCAATGATGCAAAATCTGAGGAAGGCAAAAATTGTGTGAGAGAAAATAAGCCCGCTGGCTACTCATGATAAGTAGAAGACACTTGGAATTTCTGCACAGCAGCACAAATAGTGTTTTTAAGGGCACAGAAAGCATCTTCAGGGAAGTTTTATTTTTAGCTTGAAAATTGTAGTGTGGTTAATTAATTTCAGTTGGAATCTACAGCATAAACAGGCAGAAGCCTGCTGGTGAAATAAATTATCCCCCCTCGGAAGGGACAAGGTGTATGTGAGGATGCTTAAAAGGAGAAAGGGGAATTTGCTGTCTGGAAATGGGTAAAAAAAAGGCATAACCTGAGCTCTGCGTGGAGTGCAAGAGGTGTGTGATGCACTCCTGTGATATGCAGGATGAAGAAGTCTGTGTATGTTGTCTGCACATTACAGTAGGGACAGAGACACAGCTGCCTCATGGTAGAAACAGTAAGAAACATTAATGAAGAGCTGAACTCTTTAAAAAACTCTGTAGGATCATCTGGCCAGGCTGAACCCTTTAATCCACCGACAGGAGGGAAACATGAGAACAGACTGAGCCTGGCTGACACAGAGGTAACTCTCCTTGGCTGGAAGTTAAACAAACACCTCAGACCCTTCAGTGACAAAACCTACAGCTCTCTTCCCAGCCACACTTACATTAATATTAAATACCTTTCAGGTAAAGCAATGGGAAGTTACAAAGGTGAAGATGCTAAATTTCACATCTTGGTGTAGCTTGGTTGTCAAAAGCCTATCTCAAGCAGTCGTGTGTAACGCAGGCTGTGCAGTCCTGCTGGTGCAGGCTGCAGGAGCACTACAGGTACTGCAACGTGGAGAAGGGTGGCCGTGGCCACATCTGCTCTCTTTCTCTAGAGCTAGCATATCCTTCAGGTCAGGAGGAGGGCTGGACAGCCTGCATCTTTTACTCTGGACTTTGTGTGTTTGTGTATACACGCACACACACAAAGGAAGAGGAAGCTGTTCATTTTTTGTGTCCCTTAGTTAGGAGCATTGTTACCATGGCTCTAAAAGAGTTAAACTGTCACCATCCCCCCATGATACAGCTTGCAGGAGGCCAACGTAGTCAGTCTTATGACTGATTTAGAGACCAGAGTGGGAGGGAAAGGACATACATGTCACCTCTACCCATCAGACAAGGCAAAACAAAGTGCTCAACATGTGCCTGTGTGCACTTTTCTGGGCTCTCCAATCCATACTCTTGCAGCTGTGATCCAATCCCAATCCTGCTCTCTGTGCTGCATTCCTTGGTCTGCCTCCTTCTCCTAGGCAATCAAACAAGCAACCCTTCTTTTCATGGCTGGGCTCTTTCTTGACTGGGAATAAAAAAGAGGAAGATGTTCTCCTGGCTACACTCAGATGAGCAGTGTGACCAGTGCAAGCATTGCAGGTGATGAGCCCCTTCCATAGCTTTCAGAGTTGACCAGGATGGTTTGTGCTTTACAGCTCTACATGTAGGCATCCATCCCTGCACCCCATGACTTGATGGTGCCCCTTACCAAGTTTTCTTTAGTTACACTGTTCAAACTGCAAAAGATTTGGAGAGATGCGCAGAATGCAGGCTAAGCTGCCATGAGGCATAGTATCTAAGAAACTTATTCAGGTGTTGTCCTTGAAGGCACAAATGAAGGGACAGAAGGAACTTACTGACTCTTTTACATGCCAGCAACCTCTCCCACTGAGAATGAGTTTGTGTGAGCACCTGTGAAGGCAACTGGTAAACAGCAATATTTAATTCTGAGCTGGACCAGCCAGTGGCCTTCCCTTTCCTGGAGGTGACTCAGCTCTGCAGGGGCTGCTTGTACATTCTGGCTGGGTGCCCCATCCTAGCAAACACATGATGCACAGTCTTTTTGTGTGCTGCCACTTTGCTCACCATCTGTGAGGATGCTGTTGTCCACAGGCTGATACAATCTCTTCATCATTGTAGTCTGGATATGACCAGAGGACCCCCATTGACAGTGATGTTAGGGAAGAAAAAAGTACATAACAGACTTTGTTGTGCATCATTTTGTTAATAAGCCAGCTGTAAAAGGAAATGTCATTTAGGCCTCACTTTTGAGACAAAAGATTTTTTTCTGCCTAATTGAAAGCATTAAAATCTGCCAAATCCAGCCATTAAAACTTTACATGTAAATTCAAGCCATAAATTTACCCAAACACTTAAAGCTTAAGTAAATTTGCAGTAAGATGTGGATAGATTTATTCCACGTATGGCTCCCCTATGGGAGTTTCATAGCGAAATCCCTGTGCATCTTACATCTTATTGTAAATACGTACGCTAACGATGCATAGAAATTGCTTTCACAACCATGATTTGCCAGTAATGTTTGTTTGCGTTACTTTTTATATTGTAATATAAAAAATCAGTGATGATTTAATATTGAGGATTTCCAACCACTTAGTACGGCCCTCTACTGAGGAGAAACTAACACAGAGATCTGCAAACAATGGTTTAATTTGCCCAGCCACTGCATCTCACCTACTTGCATATCAGTAATAGTCCATCTGCTGCTGGCAGGCTGTTCCCAACACCGCAATATAACAAGTAATAGCATTATAGTAATGTAACACATCACAGCAAACCATCCCAAAAGAACACAAAAGGTTTGTCAGGGTAGGTTTGAAAATACTTGGTCTGTGCATTATCTTTTTTTGCCAGTGTCATTATGTTCACAGCCAGGCTTATGTGAATGATTGCTTGATCAGAAAAGTTAGTATTTATTCAGGAGAATGGCCTACGCAGAATAAGACGGATGCAACTGGACACGTCTGTAATCAAAAAAGGGATTAAACATTTTGTGAGGGATGGTGGAAAATTTTTTCCTGAGTGTTATGACTGATTTTGTTCCTATTTATTTCTTATAAATCCAAGGGTAAACATCAATATTATACAGCTGAACTTGCAGTGAGATTTCTGTTGTGATGAGAAGGGACAAACCTATGTCATCGTGCTACTGGACTTTTCCTTTTAAGATGCACGAAGAGCCTTTTGTTCTGCAGTCTTCTGGGATAAAGTTATGTGTCCATATTAGGGCTCAAATTTTATTTAATTTGTACAAAGACTTTTGTCTGAAGAAGTATGTGTGTCTTATGATTTGATTAGAGTTTTGCTTTTTAGATTCATGTTAGTGGGTTTATTCCTTGAAGAGAGAGGGGAAGAGAAGGGAAAAGAAGGGAAGAGGGAAGGGAAGAGGGAAGGGAAGGGAAGGCAAGGCAAAGCAAAGCAAGGCAAGGCAAATCAGCACTGCAAACTTCTGCGCCTTCTGATCAAGGTCTCAGGACAGGGGAGGAATGAGGCTCAGCCCCGATGACCTGTATGGGATGTTGGATGAGATACTGCTGAATCATGCAGTAGCGTGAACTTGATGTGGATCAGGTATAGGCACATAGCTGCATTTCTGCCCAGAAAGACATCAAAAGTGATAAGGAGTTCATGCTGGCTTCCTACCAGCTCTGGCAGGACTGATGATACCTGCTCAGAAGCACAGCATGGTGTGAATGCATGACATGGTGTGAAGCCTGCAGGTGTGAACATGACCTCTTGATACTGTTTCATCAGATTTGAGTTGGTGGAGTGCATTTATATTAGGTCAACACTTTGCATTGTGTGGCTATGGTGCATCTGCTCCTGTATTAGCAGCCCTGAAGTCAGATCTACTGCATAGTCAAACCATGGCTTGAATTGGCTTAGAAAGAAAAGCGGTTTAAGGTCATGGTCATGGCAGACTGCTGGGTCTGTCTTGAGCAGCTTGTGTAACTGCTCCACAAGCTCTACTGGCTCCAAGCATTGTGGTGTCTAAGTCTGTCACAGGATTTGTGTCTGGAAAGGAGAAAATAGTTTAAGAAGTACAAAGGGAACATGTTTATACAGGTTGCCCTTGTTGTACCAAAACCTCATCCAGCATGTAGTGAGGTTGTGACTCAAGCAGGTTCTGCTCTCCAAGACCGCATTTTATGAAGCAGAGAGTTTTATTTCAGACACGCTTCTGCCTTTAAAGAGAAAGCATTATTCATCAAAATCGACCTCACTGCTGTTGAGATGGAACTTTCCTGGGACTTAATTATATCAGGTTTAAACGGACAACAGCCAAGGATGGTTGGCTTTCCCTCCTGTGAGAAGAAATTCCATTTCTAATGTCTCTTTGCAATTAAGGGCTGGGAGAAAGACTTTAAAATAACCATTTTATGGTTTGGAATTAAAAAAGAATAAATCTGAATCCTTGCATGAGCACTGGTTGAAAATGGGTCACAAAGTTCACAAACAGTTGTACTGTCTTGTAAGGGCAGAGAACACCAGCTCCCTAATTTTCGTTTAAATGCTGCAGGGCAGAAGTATTTCAACCTAGGCAGCCGCTAGCACTTGTTGCAGAATGTAGAGCTTTAAGGTGACCAGGAAAAGTAATTGCTGAAATATTTGAAGGCATACCATAATAGGTATGTTTTTGATAACATCTTTTCCAGAGATGTTATCAAAGAGATTTTTCCAATAAATATCAACTTCATTTTGCCACCTGTGTCTGGACATAAACTAGCACGAACATTTCGAGGCTTATCCTCCAGACAAAGTTACTTCCTTCCTCTGCCAAATATAGCATGAAAGCAGACCCCTATTTTGAAAAGTAACTTGGACATATAGAACTGTAGAATAGTTGCTTACTGACTGTCAGAAATACCCTGAAATATCTAAAAAGTACATATTCTATATTATTATGGCAGACAATGGCTAAAATGACCTTTTAGAAGTCAAGCAGAACTCGTTTAGCAGACATCTTCTAGTCATGCACCAGAGTTTAAGTCCAGATGCTTGTACCACATGGAAAGAGTTGTTGGAGGTGCTGGTGGCAGAAAGCATGGGCTGGTGCAGACTTACAAAAACAATTCCTCTAGGGCTGTGCTGCAGCTGTAGTTAAGGCAGGGATCCTCTGATCAGCCTGGATATTTATTACCTGCAGTTGAATCCAAGTCCTGCAAGGAGTCGTTCTCTTTGCTAAAAAGATCATCTATATCGGGAACCCTGCAAGGATGACATAAATCTACTTGTCTTATAGCTTACAATCCACTAGTTCTATGCCATTTTCAAAGTGCAATGCATCAAGGTCTTGGGATTAAGGAATTCTAGCACAAAATCCATAAATTAAACCAGCTCCCTTTAAGGTAGGTGGGATTACCTTTAGTGTCTCTCCTTGAAAATTCATTTTGAAACGAATGACTCAAAACAATCTGTACATGAAAAAGTACAGCCCTCCTT